>QJNS01000190.1:0-156659 GCA_004154925.1 Monosporascus cannonballus | reverse complement strand
TTGTCATGGTGCGTGAAGCATGGCAGTAATTACCACTCTGGATAACAAAGCCAACTGCCCTGGGAGAAGTGACAATACTGCAAACCATGATAACGTCATAAATGGATTCGAATTAGTGTTTGTAAGGGCAAAGTGTTATAATTTTTCATGCCGGGGGTGCTTTTTTAATTGGGTGTAGCTACATTAGGGGCTTCCCCGATTAATATTTGCAGCTGGCCTTTTATTCCTGGAATCCTACGGCTACAAATCAAAGCCCTTTTGGCCCTTTTAAAACTTTAAAAACATTTACTACATCTGCCAACAATTAGTTATTTCTAGCCTTAGCGGTGGTCAGGGTTTTTTTTATTACAACAAATACTGGTTAATAGTATAAACACCGAGTTTCGATAGCTCGCGGCCTTAATACATTTAAATATTGTAAAATTTATAAAATAAAAGAGGTAACGGTAGGGTTAAAAGTTATATAAAAACATTATATTCCAGTGATAAAATTATAAAGTACTTAAAATCCTAATAAAAATATTAGAACTGCTTTTCAAAAGTATTACGTTCAGAAGGGACTCCACTAGGCCCAAAGGAGGCCCAGGAAGTTGGAAACGCTCGGGATCTCCACCTTCCATCGGATAAACCTCGGGTCTCTGTTAATCTCTAAAGATACCAGGAGATTCGTGGACGACAGATACCATGGTCTCTCGAGATCCCCAGAAATTATAAAAGATATAAAGGATAAGAAAGATATATAAGGTTTAGGTCTTTTATGTAAATAACCACTTACTTAATTTTTCGTTCCTTAGCTATCAATTTAAGCTTTTAACCAAAAGCAATTGTACCGTTCTCTGATTAAAAGAGGAATACCTTAAAATCTCCTTAACGAACATACTAAATCATTTTTCGCCTTATTGTTACCTGCAAATCAAGACCCTTTTTGGATACTGCTTATACCTCCAGGTGGATGTATAACAGGTTCGTTACAAAAAGCCGGCGATTTTATTATTACTATTAGTATATATATTATAACCTTTACACATTTTACATAATTTATAAAACCGTTTATAATTTCAAAAGATATCCGCCTAAAATTCATAGCCCAGTACTTAAAGGCGTAATAATACAGACGGAATAAATTGTTAATTATTGTAGATATTGTCAAATATTACGTATTATAAATTAATCGAACGTATTTAACACGATTATATTCCCTTAAGAGCAACGAATAATCTAGCAGATAAAGATTAATTATTTATTATATTTATTATATAACGGTTTAAAAGCTTTGCTAATTATTAAGCCTAAGTCGTACGAGTTTATATGAGCAGGAATATCATAAGAATCTAAGTAATAAAATAACCGTATTACGTTTCTGTTACAGGAACAGGGGTTCCTGCCTCGAGGAGGCCAACCTTTAAGGCCTAGCGCGGACCTGTCACGGCTAAACCCCGGACAGGGAAGCTTGGCTCTTAAAGGTGATCTAGTTGATCTAGGTAATCTAAGTGATCTGGGACCAGATCACATAGATCACATAGATCACATAGATCCACGACATACTCACTTTAGGAATTGGGATATATAATGAATCGGTCTTTTATGTAAATAGCACCTACTTAGTTTTCGCTCCTTAGCTATTAATCTAAGCTTTTAGTCAGAGGCAACTGCACCGTTCTCTAATTGAGGGAAAAGTACTTAAATCTCTTTAACGAACAGATCATTGAATTATTCCTCGCCCTATTGTTACCTGCAAATCATGACCCTTTTCGGATACTGCTCATACCTCCAGGTGGATGTATGACAGGTTCGTTACAATACCGTATTCAAAAATATAAAAAAACACTTTTAATAAATAGAAATCTACAGTTGTTTAATAATAATTAAAGAGCTAAATATTATAATCGATACGAAATAATCGATATGGAAATTAAGCCTATTTTTTTATTAATACGGATTAATTTAATAAGATTTTACATTACCATAAAATCGACTAAGCGATAAAGTTAACTAAAGGTATTAAAGCAATTAGCTAATTATTGTTTAATAGCAAATATATTAACTTTTTAAATATTTAACTATCCGTATTTATGGAATAAAATAATGGAGTATCTATTATTGATCTTTCCGCTTTTCCAAGCAAGGTGTTGTGACCTAACAGTCTTGGCCCTTTTCAGACGGTCGGACCCGTCAAGAAAGTAAGTTCCGATCCGGGCCAAAAAGTTACGTAAGGGGCTCAAAGGGTTTAACGGGTCTCATTGGCCCAGTAGCTTTGAGCCGGGT
Source organism: Monosporascus cannonballus (assembly GCA_004154925.1). Classification (NCBI taxonomy): domain Eukaryota; kingdom Fungi; phylum Ascomycota; class Sordariomycetes; order Xylariales; genus Monosporascus; species Monosporascus cannonballus. The sequence goes on along the minus strand of QJNS01000190.1, from coordinate 154,394 downwards.
GAGCCCTTAAAAGGGCTCAAGAAGGCTTAAGGGGTCTTAATTAGCAAGACGGCTTTAAGCCAAGGAAGATAGCTTGAGCTCAGATAAAGATATATACGCTCGTTAATTCCATAATTTAAATAGCTTCAGCTTGTAATAACAATTCGTTACCCAAAGCACCCTTGGTATTACGAGACGTAACACGTTACTGTATCTATTGCTCAGATTCCCACGATACTCCTGCCAACATAAACCCGTACGACTAAGGTTTAATAGTTGGTTAAACCGCCTAGCCGTCACACAAGGGATTAGAGGTTAAAGAGGCTGTTCTATGCATAGTGTTTGTCCGAGGTCCAATAATCTGATGTAGCTTAGAAACAGGAGGGGCAAAGCCTATTAACACTTCACTGACCTAGGGCTGCCGTATCTGTCAGATATAAAGGACATCAGTTGCGTTGTTGTATTCAGCTAATTGCGTGCGTTCTCGCAACGCGTACAGCGTTTGTGTAGCCTAGCAACGGAGTATATATGTTCCGATCAGAAGGTGACCTCTCCGTATTTGGTGTGCTATAGCACACCTGGCTAGCTGACAGTATCGCCCTCCCCTTTTTCGTAAGCAATTTTTCAATCTCTGGCTTCGCCTGAACCTTTCTGGGCGGTAACTCACCTTGCCTTACTCTAGGTATCAACCATCGGTCCGTTCGCTGTTTGATTGGCTCGGTAAAATATGGGCCGAGAATATGCACCGACAACGCCTGTTGACGGTTTAACCGGGTGGAGTCCATGATTAGTCCTGCCACTGTTTACTTTAGGCTTCTCCCTTTAAATCATCCCACCTTTTCTTCCCCTTTCCCAATGTTCTTTTTCTGAACCCCGCCGCGCTCCAAAAATGCCGAGCCTTGATGAGATTACCTATTTACGGGACGCAACTGTTGCCGCGGTCCCGCGACTATTACGATTTCCTCACCAAGATGTATATCTGTGAATCGGATATTATCCAGCCGCCCGCAGGGGGGTAGCCCACCATAAAGCCCTACCTTGAATGCATGGGTAAAACTGACGAAGTCCTTTCCTTTCTCTGTGATCTGCCATACATACGTAAACCGAACGACGGCAACAGGGTCCAAGGCGCCCCTTGGTGCTATTTCGCTAACTGGCAAAAGCTGGGCCTCCGCCAGGTTAAAGGGGAGATATTCAGACTTTTATCGGAAAGAGCCGGCATAATTGATGATGTGCCTCCTTACGTCATAGGACTTACTTGGGGTGGGCGAAATAACCCCGTTATCCTGCTTGATACGAAGTTCGGCGTCATATATTAGTACGAATGCCCTTACGAGATTAAATATGCGCCGGCGCGGGAACTGCTTCAAAACGACGCATACGATTACGCGCCTGAAAACCAGGCCGTATGGATAGCTGAATGCGGGTCCTGGGCTATTACAGATTTTTTCGAAGTCCTTAAGGACGAATTCCGGAAATTACACTTTATTCCTAAAAGCTTAAGGTCGGTTATGGATATTTATACGACCTTCCCGGATTCGGATAAGGTTATTCCTGTGATGCAGGATATTTATCGGAGGTATAGCTGGCTAGATTTGCAGCGCTATCGTAAGCGAGAGTGCCTGGAAGCTTTGCGGGAGCGTTATTTTGAATTTGATTAGGATAAATAAGTGCAGTAATACTTATGCGATATGCATGAAGAAATAGTATTATTACTAATACCAAAAATAGGCCGAACATTTAAATTAATTAATCGTACTTTAACTTATAGATCGGAGTTATATTCGGTAAGAAAATAGGGGCTGGCAATATACAGATTGCTCTTTATGATAGGTTATAGGTGTTTGGGTTTAGGCTCTATAAGACCCAAAATAGCTTAATTTTACGAAATATTTTCCGTATAACGGTGTGATATTTCCATAGGGCTTTATAACAGCTTTACGATATTTACAGTTAGGGGTCTTATAAGCGGGCTATTTCGGCAAATACTTTAATAGATTTCCTAATTACTAACAGAAATAAAGGGCCCCTGCATATTTCCTTATATTATGCTTTTTTCAAAGGCGCCTGTATTAACCCGTAAGGATAAGTAACCTTTTATCTTGAAATTTTTATTTTGTTTTTAATTGTTAAGCTGCTTTGGATAAATAACCATTAAGATGAAGATAGCGATTTTCCTAACCTTTACGGCTACCGCCACCCACGCATCGGTAATGCAAATAACCGTTATGCCTAAATAGGTGCCGACAAAGACAGAAGGCCCAGCTAGCATTCAGAGCCCAGACCCATGGGTGTGCGCGATAAAGAATATAACGGAATACTTCGATATGCCAAAGCCAACCAGTATACTGCTAGACGTTATTTACGCGTACGTGGACGAGCAGCTCGAGCCCTGCCTGTCCACGGCCACCGGGCGCGACAAGCTAAGCTGTTCGGTCGGTAAGTCGCAGTGGTGCAGCTTCTTTACGGACGGGCCGCCCAGCGCGAACGCCGCCTATTCGTCCTACGTTAGCGCGGTGGCGTCGTGGTGGTCGGCCAAGAGTTCCGCCGTCAGTTTAGTCGCCTCGGAATGTCCTATCAGGTGGGAGCGTTATGATCCCCTCGAGCAGTCGTGGCTGAACATCACCATCGTCCAGGCGGAGTGCTATGCCGACGCGCATGGCGGAAAGGGCACGACTTCTTCCGCCTCCTCGGCCGCGGGCCCGACCGCCGTACCTGGCACCGGAGCCACTGCGGCTGAGCCAACGCCGACGAATGGCGTGCTTGGTCGAGCTGAGGGGGTGGATATGTGGATGCTTGCCGGCACTGGAATCGCTGTTACCGTCGTCAACTCGGCGATGTAGATAGACGGTGTACTGTCAAGCGAGGGAGACGCTAGGTATAGGAGAACTGTTTATCATTGTTACTCAAAGACTATGGATAGGGGTTGATAATACTATGGGATGCGCTGTGGAAAATGCATTATCTCTCACTTCGTGGTACTGCCACATTAGACAGGAAACTTTCCGTATTGCCTATACCGCTCTATCACAACCCAGCCTCCGAGGAGTGGTAACTGCACAAGTCAGGGGTTCGCCCTGAGCAGCTACTTCACGTGGCTCTTGATGTAAGTTGGCGCTAGGGATATAAGGAGATACAGTATTATCCGCCAGGCCCGCCTGCTGCCTGCGCGATCCCTTTGCAATATATTCTGCCTGATACCAAAGCATCCCGAAATTTATTACCAGTTTCGAACGTGGCTTGTTCCGTTCCCACTCGTCCTCTGGGCGCCAAGTCGTAACTGCAAGCTTCTTATAACTGATATCAGGTACTCAGTAACGTTCACGCGAACCACGGGAGGCGGGCCGATCTTACAGACTGGTCTTTCGCACCGGATAACAAATGTTTAGGCGTGCATAGACTATATTTGCGCTTAAGCCCGCGGCAGGTCTTGGCAGTGCAAGGGATTTGCTTGCCGACGGGCCGCTGCTCCGCAGCCGCGGCTCGGTTGTGGCGTATTTCTTTGTCAACGGTGCTGATTCGTCACGGTGGGGGGAGCTCCGCTTTTATCGTCGCGTTGTTGCTGAGGAGTCGGCTAAACCGCGGTGGACTCCGTAGGGCAAGGCCCAGGTTGTTAGTGGGAATAAGAATGGCACCTGTCCAATGGGTATTAAGTTTCCGAGGATGTTAGGTGGAGGACTACGGTGTAAAACGCTGTTGGGTATTCTGGCAAGGAGGCCCACTTAGTAATAACCTCCCTCGGATTAGGGGCTGCAAAAGGGCTGCAATTTTCGCAAGTACCGCCAGTTGGTCATGTAACAGCTACACCTAATTTGGGTAGCCTACTAACTATCGAGACCCACTAGTACCTAGCAGTGTTTTAACTTTTACCCGATATACCACATTAAAGTTCGCTAGCTTGATCAAGCTCCAATCACTTTACAACAACCAACACCAACAGCCAACACCAACAGCCAACAGCCATAGAGTGCCCCTGGGATAGGGGAAACCTTTGTCTAGGACGTCTCACCTGAACACTAAACTGTAATCATGATATCGAGCCATGGCCGACTCCAAAGCGAAGGAGTATTCAAAGTATTGATATCAAAAGCAAGAATTTGATTCTAAAATTACGAAACGAAGTGAACCACAAAATACCACCACTAAATCCTAGCTTAATATATAACGATGCTATACGGATATTGCATCATAGAACTGCCACATAAGCGTAAGTATCGAACTAAAGTGATGTACAAGACGTCCTCACCGCCGGGTTCCACTTAATAACCTGTGGTACGGATATTTTGTACTTGGCTGCGATGCTAACGTACGTATCTCCCTTTTTGACAAGATGGAAAGTTTTGCAGTTGCGGGTTATGCCGTCTTGGATAGGGGTAAGGGTCTTAATCCCGTTGCCTGGATTTGTTGGTGTCGGCGTGTGCCCAGTGATGGAAATGCAGGTGTATTAGGGACCAGGTTAACCACTAACCGCCCGTTTGAAAAACCAAACTGGATCCAGGAGTATGGGGCAAGTTAGGACATGGATACATACCACTTTTGCCCACAGCCCACTGCAATCTTTGCCAACGCTGGGGTTCCATTGGACGAACTGGGACATAGAAATCCCGGACTTGGATACGATCGACGCGCACGTATCCCCTGAATTGACGAAGTAGAATTTGTCACAGTTGTTCACCATGCCTGGCTGAGTGGGAGTAGGCGTCGAGATGCCGTTGTTCGTTTTGGTGGAGGTTGGTAAAGGTGGCTTGGTGCTACCGATAAGGCCGACGCAAGCGTACATATGCGACCAAAGACCACTACAATCCTTTCCCACTGCCGGGTTCCAGGTGGTGAACTGCGAAATGTTAATCGAGTATAGTCCGGCAATTACTTGGCACGTCTGGCCCTTTTTGACGAAGTAAAAGGTGTTGCAGTTGCCGACCATACCATTCTGGATTGGCTAGGGTGTCTTAACGCCGTTGCCTGGGTCGGTGGGAGTAGGTTCGTGGCCGATAACAGAAACACAAGCGTATGCATTAGCCCAGAGCCCATCGCACTGCTTGCCGGCCGAAGGGTTCTACGCCAGGAATTGGGCTTGAGTGATGCCGTTGGCCTTTGCGATTGTGTTACATGTCTTACCAGCCTTGACGAAGTGGAATTTATCACAATTGTCGTCAATAACCGCCTGCGTAGGGGTTGGCGTTTTAATCCCATTAGGGGGTTTGTGTCAGGGAAAATGGTAAAGCACGGAGTGAAAGGCAGAAGAAGCAGCCTAGCAGGTAGTTCATAGTATGGATAGTAAATAGATGACCATTAATGCCTGCCCTCTTCTAACTACTCGGGGGCGAAGCCCCCCTATATATACACAAACTGGAGCCACACTGGTGGGGCGCTGGGCCCCGGAAAGGGGGTCGCACCTTGGCACCTGACAGTTTGGTAGTTGATGGTAGCGCTGTTATCTAGGGTTTGCAATGGGTACCCATTGGGTACCCACGGACTACCCACGACCGTGGGTGGGTAACCGTGGGTAGTCTTGGCATTTTTCCAAAAATACCCACGACTACCCACCCACGAGCTAACCACCCACGGGTACCCATTGGGTAAAAATCATAATAGCGTTAGAACATAGCGAATTAAGAATCTTATTTATTTTAAACGCAAGATTGTTATTAAACGCGTACTAATCTGCGTACTAATCTGCGTACTAATCGCCCTGCCTTATGAACCAAGCAAAATTGGTTGCGAATTTCCCAATGTGGCCAAACTACTTAATCCATTATGTTCTGTGAGTTAAGCGAATGTACGCTTGGGAGAAAGTTATTTACGAAGGCATTGGGGGCAATCGGAAAGACCTTCGGGATGCACATTAGTGCTACCGCCAACTTCACTTTTCGCCTAGGAGCCGAACGAAAAGCGGCTCCTTCGAGCTATCGCGTTGCCGCATCATTCCAGAGCCAAGCCGGGCCGGGAAGACAAGGCGACCAGGACTTACGAAGCTTGCGGGCATTGTAACCGAAGGAAATTACTTCTCTTAATATTCCGGTAACCGTAGGCTGAAAGTACGAAAGTACTTTTGGGAAGTAATTGAAGCGACGAAATTTGTGTTTCGAACTAAGGCGGAAAAAATGGATTAGTACGAAGATTAGTACGCCAATAAAATAGGTAATTAGCTTACCGGAGCTTGGAGGACCGGAGCGTAATTTGAATTTGTCCGCCACCCGCGGAAACAACTTCTTCCAGGCTATAATATCGGAAGGTTGGAGTTTAATAAGATTAGCCAGGAGCTCCTTTTCGTCATCCGCCAGCCAAAGGCGAATATCAGCAGAATTACAAAAATAATAAAAAATAGGGATAGCCCAAACGTTATTTATCCTTTCGCTGCGAATAAAATTAAGGATGCCTAGCTTAATTTCGGATATCAAGTTCTTATTGCGGGAATGGTAAGAGCTTTGTTAGGCCTTATAATATAAGGTCTGTAAGGGCTTTTGGAGAAATTTGACCTAATAGATATAGGCATAATACAGCTGGTATTATAAAATTAAGTTAGCAACGAATATACGTATTAATCCGCGTACTAATTAGCTTACCGTCTGCCGTTATTTAGCGAAAATATTATGATTCTTATTGTTACGGCTTGGTCCACCGTAAGAGCTCCAGTATATATGCAGCTGTAAGCACCAGGATGATTGCCACAATTGCGATCATTCCACTGATCTTTTGCCCTGGTGGCGTAATGGCATAGTGCAGCCATAACACTTATGCTTTAACGAAAGCGCTTTCCGTCCGGCAAGTTCCACGATTACGTTAATAATTATTCGGGCAAAATATTTCGTATGTAGGGGTGCCGAATCGGAATGTAGGTTAAGCTTAAGTTTATAACTAAGCATTTAAAAAATATTGATTAATATATAATAAAGTAAAGGATAAAGTAAAAAAATTAATAAAATTTTTTTTTTAAAAAAATACCTTTTCAACATTTGACAGTATAACGTTGAATTTATCCGAAATAAGCACCAATAGCTTGGGAAATTTTTCGGCCATAGCATATACCGCATCGTTAATTACCAACGTCAATTTGTTTCCGAACTTCTGGAAATAAAGATAACGGCGGGCTGCGTTATCCTATTATAACAGAGCGATTTATTCGTTTTCCGATAGTTCGTCTTCGGGAACAAATTCCCATTCTCTGTTAACGGACGCCCATGGAAAATTATTGTTTAAACCAGGGAGTTCACAAAACAACCAGTTCGAATCGCCTGTAACCGTTTTCGCGGTATTAGAACGTAATTTAAAGTCGATATTATATTAAATTGTAAATTATTTAAGATATTTATTCTGCGAACGACTAAGAGCGATTAATATAGAAATTAATACGTTGCAAAAAGCAAAACTTACAATAAATTATTGGCGGTATGTGACGGCTAGGCGGTTTAACCAACTATTAAACCTTAAGTCGACGGGTTTATGTTGGCAGGAGTATCGTGGGAATCTGAGCAATAGATATAGTAACGTATTACGTCTCGTAATGCTAAAGGTGCCTTGGGTAACGATGTTATATTGCAAGCTGAAACTATTTAAATTATAGATTTAATAAGCATATATATCCTTTTTTTGGCTTAATTATTCGTAATTATGCCGTTAGTGGTAATTACGATTACTTGGGATCACCTTTAATCATTAATAATTATTGGCTTGGCAGTAACTACCGTTACGTAACCCGGAAGATGGCCCGTATGCTCCTGCCTAACCGTTTCTTAAAACTGGAACTTATCGGGTCGTAATACGATTTCCTTTCTTTTTAAATTTTGTCCTTAAGATTTCTTTTCTTCTTTTTTTTCGTTTGGTAAATATCCCTTTTTTTTGCTTTTAATTATATCGTTTCGCATTTTTAAAATTCGTTATATTTTTCGTTTTTTTTACCGTTTATCATATTAACTTCGTAAAAGCCTTTAACGAATTTGGTTACGAAGTTATGACTTATTTTTATTATTTCTTAAAAAACATAAGGTATAAAATAATGGAAAACGTTTTAAGATATAAGGAATATGTTAATCGGGATTAATTTTATAATAATATTAATATATTTTTTTTATAAAATATTTATCGTAAATATTAACATTAAGAAAACGGAAAAACGTTTGCCGAAAAGTAATTATTAAAGCTTTAGCGGCATTATTTCAAACCTTAATGCAAATATTAGGAGGAAATAAATAAAAAAAAATTATTTTATTTGTTTGCATAAACAAAAAACGTTAATTTGTTTAAAGGACGTTATTATAATATAATATAGGCTTTAATTATTAAATAAGCTAAAAAAACAAAAATGTCGGAAACAAAAATAATTAAAGGTCGTAATTACGGTTATTACGTTAACGCAAGTTATAATCGATTAACCCGATATCCCGGTTATTAACTGGTTAATTATTAATTAGGACGCGTCCGTCGTTATTGGTAAAATTTTTTTAATAAGCGCTGGGCGTTAATAAAGTTCTTAACAGATTCCCAGATATTTTCGAAATTTAGGTATTTTTTCTATTTAATCAAATACTAAATAAATCCGTTTTATTTTCGTATATTAAAAATTTTTTTTATTTCGTATATTTATTCGTCTATTATTTCTATATTGTTTTATACCGTATATACTTTAATCGTATTTGCTATTAATTCGAATAAAGAAACGTAAAAAATTAAATAAAGTTTAACATTTGGTGGAAATTCTAATTAATAATTATTTTCTGAGATTTTCTTGGCGATTTTGTATAAATTGATATATTTAATATCAAGCTTTTTGCTAAGTTGTTTTGTTTAAATATTTTGTGTAATAAGAAAAATTATCTCCCTTTTTTCGAAAATTAATTTTTTTAATTTTTTCTAATTATAATACTTACTTATTTAATTTCGTACAAATTCCAATTTTATTTTTATTTCCTAATATAGCTATTATAATTATTCCGACGTAAGGATTATTTTGATATTAATTAGACCGTTATCGTATATTTTTTTCATAAATTTCTGGAGTAAAATTAAAATTTGTATTCGCAGGTATTATTTTGATATTTTCGTAATAATTAGTATTATAAATTAATTATATAATTAATAATTTCTTAACTTAATTATTTTATTCGTAATTAATATAACATCGTAAATAAGTTTTCAAAATTTAATTTATTTGCTTTATTTATTTATCCGTCTAAGGTTTAAATGCGCTAAATAATTTATGATTTAGGCCGATTTGTATTATTAAGCTTTGCCAAAATTTTAATATAAATATTAATTCTTTATTTAATATAATTTCTATTAATAATCCGTATATGTTAAAAATATATTTAAAAAAATATATATTATTTTTTTAGCGTTTATATTTTTATAATATGATAAAAAATAAAAAATTTCGTAAATCGGTTAACGATTATAAAAATGTTATTATAAAATATTTCTGTAATTAAATTTTTTAATATAGGAAGTTTGATAATAAAGTTAAATATAATTAAATATTATGGTCGCTTTACGATTAATAATAACCGTAATTTTTCGTATAGCTTATGTCGTCGAGTTTTTATTTTGGCGTAAATATTATATTGCCGTATAACTTTTTATATTATTAATTTTTTTTTGAAAAAAAATACGTATATTAAAGTCGTTTTAGGGTTTTATGGATCCCTGGATATTTATAAAATTAATGTTTGTATATTTTTCGTGTTAAATTTTTTGATATTTTTTTAAAACTTATATCTTATTTGTTTTTTAATTTTTTGGGAAATTATTATTGTATTATTAAATATTTTAATGCATATTATTAGGTATTACCTGAATTATTGTAATTTGTCGTAAGCGTAAATATTTTTTATAATAATATAAAAAATTATATAATTAATTTTAATAAATTTTTCTTTAAGGTTTAATCGCTTATTTAGGGCATTTGCTTTGCCGTTTTCTAAATGTTTTTTATGAATAATAACAAAGTTAAAATTCGTTAATTTTTCCGCATAACGAAATTATTATTTTATAAATTCCTTAATTACAATAAATTGAGTAAGATTTTAATAATCCGTATAAATTTTAATTTAGTACAAATTCCCTTTTAAAAAATGCTTAAATTCTCGAAATACTATAATAATGGCTATAAATTCCTTATCTGGAATACCGTAATTAAATTCGGGTCCTTTTAATTTGTACGAAAAAAATATAATAAGGTATAATTTGCCTTAATTATTTTATTATCCGATTATTGCGTTTAACGCGTAATCCGAAATATCGGTTTTTAGCTTAACGGGGCGGTTTAAATCGTATATAATTAGTATTAATTTATTAATAATTATATCGTTAATATCTTAATATATTTTTTCCGTATTTGGCGTTTATTTAAATTTTGTTTTCGTAAAATATGTTAAGGGTATAATTATTTTGCTAAAATTTCGAATAAATTTCCTGTAATAATTGGCGAATTTAAAAAATACCTATATTTTCTTAATTATCGTTAACGTTTGCTATTTTGTAATTATAGCAATTTTTTAAGGTTTATCCTAATATATTCTGGGGTAATAATATATCCCAAATATTTTATTTCCTATACATGAAATTGATTTTTTTTTGCGTTAATAAGTAATTTTGCGTCCTATTAAATTTGAAAAATTTTATAAACGTATTTTGCGTATATTTCTTCTATTTCCGAAAAAATAAAAATATCGTCGAGATAATAAACGACGAAATTATCGAGGTTTTTTCGTAATACATAATTTATTATCCGCTAAAGAGTTGCTAATACGTTCGTAAGTTTTATTAATATAACCAAATATTTAAATAATTTATATTTCGTTTTAATAAATATTTTTTTATTTGTATTCTTTTTAATTTTAATAAGGTTATATCCATTTTTAAAATCGAATATTATAAATTATTTGGTTTTATAAAATCGGTTTTTTATTTCCGTAATTAAGAATAATAATATTTGATTTTTAATAATAACATTATTTAATTGTCGATAATTAACCATAAGTTGTAATTTTCCGGTTTTTTTAAAGACGAAAAATATTAGATATTTTGCTAGTAATTTCGAAAATGGAATTTATCCTTTTTATAACCGATTTTCCAGGTATTTTTTGAAAGTACGTAACTTATTTCCGTTAAAATTATAAATAAGGTAAAACTTTGTCGAAAATCCTTTTTTAAAAATTATTTTATAATTTTATTTATTATATTTTAATAATTTCGTATCGAATTTTTTCCTAAAAAACTATTCGTATTTATAATATTATAATAATATATTAATTACATTTTTTAAATTTTAGGCTGTTATTTTTCTTATTTTAAATCGTTATTCAATTATTTCAATTTCGCTTTAATAATAATAACGATACGTTATATTTTTCTTTAATGTTCTTTTTTTTATATTTTATTTTTTTAAGTAATAAAGTATTTATTGTATTTTTATAACTATATTTGTTATTATTATCGATTAAATATTAAAATTTTAATTTTTTTTATTAATTAATAAAATATAAAATAAACCTTATTTAGTTAATTTTGCCGTTAATCAAAATTCCGTATTAACGTATCCATAATAATCCTAAAATTATATCGTAATTCCCGAATAAAAAGATATCGAAATTAACCGTTTGGTATTATTCTTTAATAAAAATCTCGAAGTAATTAATTTTGCGTATAATTTTTCTGTTATCGTAAACAAATTCCTAATTTTCGGCATTTGTCGTTATATCAGGTTTTAATTTATATTTCTATAATAGTTTAAACTTATTAACCTTATTTGGTATAATATAATTTCCGCCCAGAGCTTCGTAATTTACTATTACGGTATACCAATATGTTCCGATTCGTATATCCAAAGGAATAAGGTTGTTAATATTTTTTATCGTCGCGTTTAAAGCCTTTTTTAGGAATTCTCTTTAATTCCTTTAGGTTTCGTTATTTTGCAGCTTTTTTATAAATAACCTTTTTTTTAATTTTTATTCGAATTTATCGAACCTTATTTATATTTTTTCGTTTAATACGTTAAGTTACTATATCTGTCGTTATTACCGGTAAATTATTCCTTCGAGCCGTATTAATAATTCCTAGTTTTGCTATAATTCTTTTTTTTATTAAGTAAATTATTTTCTTATATTTACGATTATATTTTATTATATGTTATTTTAATTATCGTTTTAAAAATCTTTTATAAATTAACGTATTTTTTCCTTAAAAGCTTTTTTTAAGGATTTATAATAAATACCAATTAAAAATAAAGGTCCGTAATTACTTTTTAATAATACTTTTTAACCGTTTATTAGATTAACTTTTTTTCCGTTTGGTAATTTTATTATTTATAATAACATAAAGGGTTTTCTTACAGGTATTATTTTTTTTAAGTTAACGTTTTATTTCGGCCAATTATTAAATATTTCCTGGGGTTATAATTCGAAATTATTAATATTATTGCTCGTTATTTTTATTATACCCGGTATAATTTGGAAAATCGAATTTTTCGTAATATATACGGGTAATTCGTATATGGATATATTATTTCCATTTTTTGTAATGGGGGTATTCTTGTCGTCGATAATATATGGCATATATTTTGCTATATCGATTAAGGGTTTTGAGACAGATTTCTTTTGTTTAATTCTAATATTTGCGTAATTATCTTTATAACGTTTTTTATTATGTTTGCGATATTTATTAAGCCAGTTTTTTTAGTTTTTTGCATCCTTCGTTAAATTTTTTATCGTAATAATCCTTGTTAAATCTTTTGTCGTAAACTTGTTATATATTTGGCTTAAATTATGTTAATGGCTTTATTATCGTTTCCTTAATTATTTTTAACTTATTTCTTTAGTATAAAGGTTTAGTTATTTTACCGTAGTTTTTTGAGCTTTTTATATTTGTAAACCTTATATCCATTTTACCATTATTAAAGCATTTAATTTGGCTCCAATCTTATCTGTAGGTAACGCCGAATTCCATAAATCCTAATGCCGTTCTATAAAAAATAAAAAATGCGTTTCGTTTTTTCCCTTCGTTAAACTTATTATATCCTGAATATAAAATATATTATCTTTTTTTTTCCTGTCGTTTTTTAAATTATTAATTATTAATTTTAATTACCTTTATAATATTCCGGTTCAAGGCAATTTAATTATTCGATCCGAATAATTTTATTTTTTATATTATTTTTTAACTTTTTATAAAATATGTTAATAAAGGCGTTAATTTCGTTATTTCTTTATTCCGTCTTAACGGCAAAACTTTTGAAGGTTACGGCGTATTTGGACGTAAGTTTTTTTTTGTTGGAATTATAAAAATTATTAAGTTATTAATCGTTTTTATCCGGATTGCCGAAATTATCGCGTATTTTGTTTTCGAAATTGGTATAAGTTAAAAAGATCTTATTAATAAAGTCCTCCTTATTTATTTTTCTTATTTTCCAAAAATTTCTTATAATAAGTTTAAATTAATTAATCGTATTTCCTATTAAGTATATTCCTATTATTAGGACCATATCCGCTAAATTATTAAGATTTAAGAAACGAAAATAAATTTGTACCTAAATCAAAAAGGTTTAAGGGTTACTTTTCCTATCGTAAAGTTCTAATTTTTTTTAGCTTTATGCGGGCGAAAAAAATTAGACAAATAATGTAGCCCTAAGTTGTCGAATTTTTTTTTAATTTCCGAATTCGAACCTAAAGCTGCTAAATAAAGGTTTCCTATGTACTAATTAATATTTTAACAATATTAAATATTGCTTAAAGTTTAACGGTATTAATAAATAAAATTTATAACGTATAACGGCTAAATAATTTAACTAATTATTAAACCTTAAGTTAACGAATTTATATTAACAGAAATATCATAAGAATCTAAATAATAAATATAGTAACATATTACGTTTCGTAATGCCAAAGGTATCTTGGGTAACGATATTATATTGCAAGCTGAAGTTATCTAAATTATGAATTTAATAAACGTATATATTTTTTTTCTTCTTGGCATAATTATTCGTAATTACGCCGTTGGTGGTGATCACGATCACTTGGGATCACCTTTGATCACTGATGATCACTGGCTTGGCAGTGATTATCGTCACGTGACCCGGGAGGTGGCCCGTGTGCTCCTGCCTGACCGTTTCTTGAAACCGGAGCTTGTCGGGTCGTAACACGGTATCAACAATATTTCGGTAGGCTTTATTTTGGATAATAGGATTCGGTTCGGGATGTTTTTTATCCCAAGCCGCTTTATTGCGGCGGATTTTGGTTCGCAATATTTGCTAGGCATTTTTTACGGCCTTTTTGTTAGGATTTTCGCGAAAAAGTTTTTTGTTACGTTTTTGCGCTTTTACAGTATTCTTATTACTTGAAAGCGCATTGTCGGGTTTACGACGTTTATAAGAAAGTTTATTACCGTTTTCTTTGGAAATCGAAATTATGTTAAATATAACAAAATATCGATTAGTACGGAAATTAATACGTATTATATTAGGAATAAGGTATATTTATACTTTTAATCGGCAATTGCGGCGTAAAAAAGCAATTTTTTATTTAATATATCTTTTACCCTAAATTAATTATAAGTATTAAAATTAATATCGCATTATTAATACGATTAAAGATATAAAAAAAAAGTAAATATCTTATTATTTGATAAAGATATACCAAAGTAAAAATTTAATATTAGGTGGATAAATCGAGAAGAAATTAAATAAGTATATATATAATTAACCTATTAAAAAAACCCCGGCTAAATTTCGGGTAAACTTTTTTTTAAAAAAATACTAAATCCTTATTATGCAATATTAAAAAAAAGGCCTAAATTTATTTGCTTACAAATCTGTTTAATTAAACGGAAATCCTTTAAGTGAATAATAATTTTTTTCGTATAAATTGTACATAAGTTATTGTTAGTAAATAACGTAATTAATATGTTTTCCGCCGCTTCTTGTAATACCTTTAGCGCGGATCGCTAAATCTTAAAATCGTTCCTCGGTTGCGTATTGAATAGGATTTTCCGAATTATAAGCTTAAAGAGATATTGTAAAATTAACGGGGTGTACGATTTCTGAAACCGCTTAATTTTGCGTAACGCCATAGCTTTTTAAAATTAGAATCGTATTAATTAACGTATTAATTTTGGAATCTGTAATTTACTTTCTGGTTTAAAATAATGATATCGAATTTGTGTTTTAGTTTTTTTTTTTTGTATCTGGCGACCGCAAATACTTAGTTTCGGGATTTGCTTTTGCTTAGTAAAAGTAGTCGGCGGTTGTTATCGGGATGATTTAGTTGTTTTTGTTATTCGAATTCCCGGGATAAAAGTTTCGTTTTTAGGAGTAGGATTATTATTGCTAATAGTTATAATAATAATAATAATAATAAAAATATGGGATAAATTTGTAAAATAATTAAACCGTATATTACTACGTTTAATTAAGGTTTCCTTTATAATATTACCTAATACGCGACGTAATAAAGGTATAATTTCATTTATTAAGTAAGGTATTCCGGTTATATAAGGTTTAAAAAAGTTGGAAAAAAAATATAATAAATTTTTAAAATTTATCCAGAAAATGTGTAATGAAATAAGCGTTAAATAAATAATTCGGATAATAAATAATCCGCTTATAATATTTAACGTATATATTTTGTTTTAATTTTATTTTTAAGTTTCCGCCCGTATTAATTTTGTATTTTTAATGTATTAATTTTCCGTTTTCAAAATGCCGATCGTATATAGTTACGTTTAATAATATAATTTGTAATATAATTAAAGCATTATTCGAATTTGATATTATAATATATTACCGTTTTTTATTAATCTTTTTAATTAGGTTATAACCGACGAAAAAATTTATAGGTTAGGCCTTATTAAAGATGTTATCGAAATGGAAAGTTAATTGCGAGAATTAAGTGATACCTTATACGATAAGGATAAAAGCGAAAGTAAAAATAAAGGAGAACCTGAATTTGGGAAGTAACCTAATGTTAAGGAAGGGGACGAATTAGGAGATAATTACGTGTTCGACGAGACGGACTGCGAAAAAAGAAATAACCAGGAATTAGGGAACGAATCCAGTTATAAAGGCGAAAAAGATTTTGACAAATCGGGCGATAACGAATTAAGTAATAAATACGTTAAAGAAGTTAAATCCTTAATTTAATTAGGGCTTAGCTTATGGTCCCGAGATAATGTATAAAAAATATTCGAACCATTTTTACGATTTAACGTTTTAATATATTATATTTATAAATCGGAAAACGCCGAAATGTTTAAGGCGTAATTTATGCGGCGGCAGTAATTTTAAAAAAAAGTTACTTTCGATTATAATATAAACGAGATATTTTTTCAAAAAATTTTCGTTTTTAATTAAAGGTTTTAATATTGGCAGAGTTAGTTTTATGGCGTAATTTTAGTAATAGGTTAGTTAATAGTAATCTGTGAATTTTATTATAAAACCCGGATATATCCGAAATCGAATAAAAATAATTATGGTATTATTTTATTAAAACATTATATAAATAATAAATTATGTAAAAAAAAAGATTAGCTTAATATAAGGAAAGGTATATTATTACAAATTTTATGATAAATAGAATTTTTTAATATACGTTAATTATTATATTAATTATCGTATTAATTATTATATTAATTATTGTATTAATTATTATTTAATAATATCTGCTTTACGTTATCGAAATTTTATCCGAAAATAATTGTTTTATGGTTAAAATATGGGCCAGTTTATACCTATTTTTTTATTTTGTCGAAAATCCGCATTTTATTAATTAAGTCCGGCATATATACTTTATTTATAGTTTTCCGAAATTTCGTACATTTAAGGACAAATGCGAAAAATACGCGGAAAAAACAGTACGGTTAAAATTAAAAAATATCCCTCCCGAATTTTACGTTTCGGTAATTACTAACGTTTGGATTTCCCTTGGCCTAGTATGGTTTTTCCAAGATATATATATTTATTTTATCGACAAAAACTGGATATTTAAATATATTTTGATTAATATTTAATTATGCGAAAATAAAAAAGGAAAATTAAATACTTAAGTATTATACGAGGCGTTAAAAAAGTACGGATTCCATATAAAAGTTTAAGTTATTATAGCGGATAACGAAACGAATTTCGGCATAAAGCATTTTAGGAAATATATAAGAAAAAATAAATAAAAATAAATATAAATAAATAGGGCAAATTATTTTTATTATTTCTTATATTCCTTGCAAAATATTTACAAACGGCTTTTTAAAGGGTTAAAAATTACAGATAACGTAAAAATAAAAGATTAAACGGGCCTAAAAATGGAAAAAAACGAAAAAAAATAATCAAAATTAAACAAATTAAGTTCGATACGGCCGATCGTATCGTAATAAAGGTACGTTAACCTTTATTATCCCGTTAATAATATTATATTAATTTTAGTATTAATTTTTTAGCTAATTTAAATTAAATAATTCGTAATATATTTTAATTTTAATATTAAACGTTAGCAGCGGTTTACGCGCATATAAACTGCTTTTAAAAAAAGGTATTTTAAATATCGAAAAACCATTATAAGTTATTTAAAACGTAAGGATTTATTGGAATTCCGTAATATACATATTTGTTCGAGTTCGTCGATTAAGACTTATAATCGAGAATTACATATATCGCGAAAAAATAATTAGTTTTAAAATTTCGAAAACTATCTAAAATATTATTAATTATTTGATCGATATTTACAAGCCGTCTTTTTATTAATAACCCTTTTTGACGCTTTGAAAAAAACGAATTATAATTATGTTCTTATAAGGTTTAAAACCATAAAAAAGCATTTTCGCAAATGCAAAATTCATATACAAAATCGAATTTCTGTTAGTATATTGTAACTTTATTTTAAAAGATTGCTTTAAACCGTTTAAAATTATTTTAAATTTTATTAACGTTATATTAACAAAATTTTTAAAAATAATAAGTACCATTTTATTTTCGCAATATTTTTGTATTTTTTATTAGATTCGAAAACAGAATTTTATTTCGATAGGTAAAAGATATTTTTGGATTAATTATTTATAAATAAGTTTTCTTACAATAAAGTAATTCGTTATTTTAAAAGTATTTATAAATCTTATTACGAAAAATATGAAAATAACATAACAAAATTATCCTGCAAATAACGTATTAATCGAAATTTATCGGAAATTATAACCGATAACGTTAAAATCCTTTAAAAGGTATTTATTTTTTCGTACCATTTTATTTTTATTTTATTCCCAATAATACCCTTATTAATTTTTAATAACGCATCTTTTCGAACCTATTAATTTCTTATAACGGTCGGCCTTAGGAATAAATTGTTAATTATTACCTGGAAATACGTAAGTTATATAAATTCTCGATACGGAAATTAATACATTAATTAATATCTAAATTTACCCTTTAACTAAAATGTTTTTATATTTTGGCATAATATAAAAATATTTTTCCCTGAGCTGGCCGTATTCGCCCGTAATTATTTTTATATGCAGGCCGTTGCCATATTAATGGAACAAACGTAAAACTAAGCTAGGTTAATTTATTCGTATAACCGTTCCGAATTAACGCATTTTATATTCCAAATTAACCTTTTTATTATATCCCATCTGCGAAATAAGTTAAAAAATCCGTTACCTAATATTTAGTACAACTATACCGAAAATAACGAACTTACCCGAATTATAAAACGTCGGTAAAAAAAAATCGAAAAGGCCTTTTATACGAAATTTTCGAAAAAATGGGGTTTAAGCGTTATCTATCCTATTTTCATTACCGGCGAAATTAACAATTCCTAACCCGTTTTTCAAACTGCTATACCTTAAGTCGATAACGGAACAGCTCCGAATACAATTAATTTCTTACTAAGGCAACAAATTTACGATAAGATTACCGTACGGCAGGAATCTGAATTATCGCCACCCTTAACTAACTTAAATGCCAAAAGGCAAACAAAAACTGAAAACGTTATAACTGGATCGGCAAAGATACGAAAAAAAAGGCTTATAATTTTAAAAAATTATCATAACCAGTTCGGAAACTTATACCAACAAAAAATAAGCGTATTATTAATTAATTTATATATTATTAAATACTTTATTTTTATTTATCTTTCACTTTTAAAAATTTTTTAATTCAAATATTTTTTATTATATATTTTTTGTTATATACGTATATGAAATTTCGCATCAACAATATTTTCTAAAAAGTAAACTCAAAAATAAGTTACCTAAGATATCGTAATAATTTTTTTTCGTTTTGCCTATTCCATATATAATATACTGCAAATTTTTTGCGCAATTGCATTTTGGTATAATTGCACCTTCCGATTAATTTCAATTAATTAATTTCGATTTTAATATTATTTTCTGCATACGACAAGTAATTTTTTGGTTATGGCCCGCATAAAAACTAATAAGTTAATACTTGTACTAATTAACGTATTAATTTACGTATTAATCAATATACTAATCTTAATTCAAATCAGCACGTACAATCGCAGGCTAAAGGCGTCGGAGGCAAATACCCACCCCAAGGCAAAGGTACGGCTAAAAGCAAGGGCACAGCTAAACCGAAAGCCAAAAAAAACCCCTACGGAGACAACCGGCAAGATCAAAAAGCCCAAACGATGGAAGCCCGGTAGTAAGTACATCAGGCCTTATTAGTTTTCTTTTTCCTTCCTCTTTTTTTTTTAACTAATTTTGTTCTTTTTTCGCTTAAGCCGTTGCACTTCGAAAAATCCGCAGGTATCAGAAAGATACCAGTCTTATAATACCTAAGGCCCCATTTCAACGTCTTATACGCGAAATCACTCAAGGTTTACCTGGCGGAATAAATTTGCGATTCCAGCGGTCAGCTATAAAAGCTTTACAAAAAGCAAGCGAAGCTGCTTTTACTACCCTTTTCACTGGTATGTCCACGTTAGCAATATGCGTACTAATCCACGTACTAATCGTTTATAGCCGCCAACTTGTATTATATCCATAGCAAACGCGTCACGTTAATGGTTAAAGATATAAAGCTAGTCTACCATGTGACGGGCATGATGGCGTCTGTGGGTCCTATAGGTTTGCCGGGATACGGCATTTCCGCCCAGGCAATACATGAAACTGCGGAAAAACGTCAAGCCCGAAAAACCAAACAACAAAAAGCCCGAAACCGAACATATCAAGAACGGTTGGAAAAAGCCCGAGCACAACAAGACATGCTATATCTTGCTCAGCAAAAAAAAAAGGGCAGTCCGCCGCCAGCAGGCTCGCCAACAGAAGCAAGAAATAAATCGATTCCCGGAAAAAGAATATAAAAACGTACCTATCTTAAAAAATTCCAGCGATTCAGACATATCTAATCCGCCGCAGGAACAGACAAAGGAACAGAGAAAGGAACAAATAAAGGATTAGTACTCGGATTAATACGGCTTTGCATACGGGGTGATTAGTACTCGGATTAGTACGGCATTACGTTAGGCGTTCTTGGCTTAGGTATCAGTACTTAAAAAAGTACTTAATAAATCACAGTCTCATATTATATAAGGTTTTCATCTTTATAAAGTTTAATTTAATAATATTAATCTAATAAATACTTGGTTATAAATAGGTACCCACGGGTGGTTAACCATTTTGTATTTTGGGTACCTACGGGTGGTTAGTCCGTGGGTAATTTCATTTTACCCACGCACCCCTGCTAACCACCCACGGGTGGTTAGCAGGGGTGCGTGGGTACTCGTGGGTGAAAATTTTAGCGTGGGTGGGTGGGTAGTGCAAACCCTACTGTTATCGTAGTTGTGGTGGAGGTTGGCAACGATGTTGAGGTTGTTATGGTTGCAGGAGGCGGCTCGGACATAGCCTCGACGCAGTACGAATGCCCAACTTCCAGGTTCCTGCAGTCCTCTGTAATAAACGGGTTCCATCTTCGAAAGTCTGCCAGGGTGATAAAGTTGTCTGTCAAGAAAGTAAAGCAAGGCATGGCTGTGTCCAAGTCAATCCACCAGGTATAATACTTGGTAGTATTAGGATCGGCCGGCAACGCCGGTATAGAGCCATCTCGACGAATAGGAGCTACCACCGCATGAGCGACGTCGACATTGTTACCAGCAAGCAGCGAGAAATAGGGTAACAATAACTTTACCATAATTTCTTAATACCTTGGATGTTTTGCAACTACAATATTGCTACGAAAGACATCAAAGAAGGACTATAGCATACTTTATATATGCTTATTTCTTTAAATCATCGCATTCCGGAAACTTTTCATATAGCTCCAAGCCCCTCGTTTGCCCTATTTTTTGCAGCAAGAAAAATCATCATCCATTAATAATACAATATACCTAAACTTCAACCGTTTATACGGGTCTAAACCGGGCTTGATGGCCGGGAATCTCGGAAATTACTGGCTACCGTCTTCCTCGCGATCCTGTATTATTTTTTAAATAATTTCGGAGAAATAAACCGGCGCTGCACGCGACGTATATGCTAAATTGCATCGGGAAACTTCCCTTTATGGTCGGTAGCTCGATTAAAGTATCCAGGAGTTGGGGATAACTTGCGAACTGGAATCTGGGCCCTACAAGGCTGTAACCAACAAAAATTAGTCTGGAAATGGTTTGTTCAATATGCAATTGGTAATTAATGCAGGAACATTACGACGGAAGTTTCCAACCCTGTCGCATTGGCGGTCGGTTAACTTGTTGGAAATCCTTTTTCGCTAGCGGCATAATGTTCCAAGCTTTTTTTCCCTTAGCCGCCTTATTCGTCTCGTTCCCTTTACATTTCGCGGATATTTCTTACGCCTGCTTAATATAATTAATCGTATATATTCGAAGTCCGCTATTATTGTGATAAATAAAATAGAACCGTGGCATCTCGAGGATATTTTATGGGCGTAGCTCTTATCCCTAGGGTACACAAATAATATAATCCCCCCCCCGGTCGTTCGTCTTTTCGTGGAGATATGGGGCTGAACAGGAGGTTTATCATGGTTTTTCTAGTATAGGGGGCCAGCCTCGCTCGTTTTGCCGTCGACCTCAACGGTGCCCAGGTTGTGGCACCTGTAATTAAGGACGATCCTTCGCCCATTAGTAACTTTAAAACTTATTATCCCGATCAATTTGATTACTTGCTTTTATATGTCGATTACGTAAATATATACAATTGGACCCTTTATTTTTTACTTAATCGTCTCCGACGTTATAAGGAACCTATGCTTTTGCAATTCTCCGTTTCCCATCCCATAGACGACCTAAATACTACCGTTTTTTTACGTTGCTGCACGCTTAGTTTTGTTTTAATAGTCGACAATAACGCTGGCGTGGTTACGACTGGCATGCCGGTGGAGAATCCAAAGAATTCGGAAGAACTGCTCGACGCCAGCCTTAATATTATACCGGCATACGCCGTTACAGGCAAAGAACTCCAGGAGAAACTGTTGCGTTCGGCAAGCGGCAGCGGCAGAAAAAGGAATGGCGGCAAAGTAGCCAGCCTTTTGGAGGGTATACGAACGTTTTTTAACGCCGAAAATAACTGCGATAAGAATTTTTTATTTGCTTATTATAGGCAGACCGTCGTTAATATCTATATCGGCGCGGGTTTAAGTAAACCTATTATAAGGTTTATTATGGAAACCTTAATTACGCGTTTACAGACCGGCGGCTTTTTCCCCAGCCGTACCGTTACTTAGTTATATAACGGTAGACGCCAACCTGAACGAATTTTTAATATCTTAATTAATATAACAGGTAACTTTGTAAAGGTTCAAAAAACGATTTAAGACTGGAATTAGGGAAATTATGCCGCGGATCGGAAATTGGTATTTGCGGGAATTTTCCCTAATATCAAAATATTCGATATTGCCGGAGCATTTATAAAAAGTACTAACGAAACTTTTAGCGGCAACGGAACTTCCGAAACCTTTTCGCCTTTTTAATTATAAAAAAAAAAGCTGGTTTCCGCCAAAACGTAATAAAATCGATAAACGAATTATTTATAAACATATCCAGGTAATAGCCGGCGATAATTATGCTTTTTTCGCGTTTAAGTATGGCATTAATGGTGCCGATTTTATTAAGTATAACCTTAAGAAAAACCTATATTCGATTTTTATGCCGGACGATTACGTTTATTATTTAACTGGCAACCCGTATACGGAACCTAAGCCTGACCCGCCGAAGGCTGGCCCAGATAGTACCTATATAATGCATTTTATCGCAAATGGGGATAACTGCGCTACTTTGGCGAAAAAATATGGGCTTACTATTAGCCAAATCGAAAGGTTTAATAAGGGTAAAACCTGGGCTTGGACCAAATACGTTATAATGCTATCCGGCTATAATATGTACTTTAGCGAAAGTACGGCACCCTTACCGCCGCCCTAGCAAAAAATTAAATGCGGGCCTTTGGTCCCCGGTACGAAGCCGCCGAATAACAAATCTATCTTATTAGCTAATTTTAACCTTTATCCCCTTAAGGCGTACTGTAGCAATTAGGGTTTTTATGGCCCGTTTGCGGCATATTACGAAATCTACGCGCCTAAGGGCGGTAATCCGGGTTCCAAGCTGCCGGGGTTTTAAAGCATATACGTATTTAATTACGGAAATAAAATTAAGCAAAATTCCGGCCCGCCTACGGCCTTCGAACGTATTAATTATTATAAATCCTAAAACTTTGGACAAGATTGCTTATGGCTAAAGGCCAAAAACGTTAATAACGACTTTAATTATACGTATATATATTAGGATTTTGCCAAAATTAATTTAAACACTTAAAAACTTATTATTAAGGATTTTTATAAATAATAAGTTAACTTTAAGGTATTAAAAAATATTAAACGTATTATTTCTTTTGGCGGTTAAGCTTATTTAACGGAATTTGTTACGTATAATATCATTAGGTAGGTTATTATCGATAACCGGAAAAAGTTTGCTATTAACCTTACATAATTTATAAAAGATAAAGGCCTTAATGGCGTTAATATTAATTGGGAATATCCAGGTATAAGTTTCTTGCTTAACCGACTTATTTTTATCCTTATTTAAGGACCCAGTAATTAATATGTATGCAATAAAGCTTCCGTTAATACGAAATGATAATAAGCCCCGGATATCTTAATTGGCGGTTAGCCGATAAGTAAGCCGGGCGATAGCGTCGCTTATCTTAAGTTTTTAATAACCTTGAAAAACAAATTCCAAAATAAGTCGATATTAATCGCCGCCCTAATATCGTATTAATATTTAAAGGTATTCTTTATTAATAAGATTGCCGCCATAATCGATTATATCGTTTATATAACTTACGATCTGTACGGTTAATAAGATTATGGTAACGTAAATGCGTTTAATTTTTATCCGTTTAAGAAATACATCCGAAATTACGGTAAGATCGTGTTTTAACTTAAGCAAATTCGTTAGGTATCGTTTATTAACGTATAAACGGCAGTTAACCTAATTAAAACCCGTAATTCCTTTTTAATTAGTATATTTACCGAAATTTTTTCCTTTTCGGTTATTTACCGTATACATATCTGTATTAATTTAAGCCTATAATTATTAAAGCCGGCGTACCTAATAATAAGGTTTTTATAGGTAAATCGAATTACGGACGATTATTTCACATAATTAAGGACGGTTATTAGGGGCCTATATATAAATTTACCGATTCGAAAACTTAATTAAATGCGAAGCCAGGAAAATATACGAAAATAATTAATTATATTTCTAATGCCGAAATTAATAAGATTATTTGCCGCGGTAACGGTATTAGGACGTTTTACGACGGCGGCTTTAATACGGATATTATGTTATATTAAGGTTCGCCGGCTCCCCACCTTTTTTCGAACCCTAATATTTTTTCTGTTAGGGTATGCTTTTAAAGGTTATGCTAATAATAATAATAATAGGGGATTACGTTAATTATATAACTTTAACGACTAAGGATATGCGGCGCGCCGATTTTAAAAGCTTAAATTTTATTAATAATATCAATTGGGTTATCGACTTACAGGCTTTTATTTCGGATAATTTTAACTTTGTTCCTGGTAATGGCGCACCCGGGAAAAAGGGATATATCGCTGGGAGAGACGAATCCGTTAACTTAGGATACCTTTACGCGTTTTTTTGCAAATACGATTTCTACCCGGACTCCCTATATAACTGTAGGGTAACGGGGTTAATAAAACCTTTTTCACCCGAAATAAAAGGGATAAACGATATTATCGCCTGGGACGAATTTAACCTAAACTTAAATCGGTTTTGCAAATTTATATGTAAATACGGTTACTGCCCGGAAGCTATATGCATATATCGGGTTGTCGACAAGGATAAGGGCAGGTTAATGTTTGTCGGCGACCCCACTAAGCCTAACTATAACGAAAAGTCCGATAAATTTAAGAATATAATAAATTATATGTTTTTCCAAGATATAAGTTAACAGCCTAAAAACACTTACCAATAAGTATGCAGATTAACTATCGAAAATATTAAAAAAAAAAGTAAGACAACAAATTACGGTTACGTAAATTATTTTCCAATTAATAAATTTATCCCATAGATAAGGAAGCCGCCGGATGGTTATTATATAATAATTAGACAATACTTATACGATAATTAGCTAATTAATAAAATTATGGATGTCGTTATCGAAATAATGCTAATTATCGCACAAATATGTACTCCCATAAGCGCCATTCAAATTATGTATTTACTAACCATACCAAATTAGCTGTTATATGCTTATATTAACCCTTAAGTTCGTACTCGATATAGGCTTAAATTTCGCCATTGGTAATACCGGCAGGGTCCTTAACGCCGGCCTAGGTATATCCATTTTTATTATTTCCTCCCCTTATATCCCCTAACCCACTTTCTTTTTTAGGCAAGGTACTTACGATGGTAAGTAAATATGGCCACTACGGCTGTACAAACAGCTTCTTACCTTTACCCAAAGGAGGAAGATCCCGAAGGCGCGTTCTCGTAGTGGTTGAACCCGTACGGCGGGACAGATCTAATTCCAGAAGATATTAAAAAGGTTTTCGGAATCCTTAACCAGGTGGCAGACGGCGTATCGAGCTTCACCCCACCAAAAAACATCCCAAAAGGAAATGGCAAAAAAAGGGACGGGACAAACCCGATCGATCGATCCAAGCCTAAAGCGGGCACCGATAATGGCCTTAACGGCACCGGCGGCGTCACGAAAAAAAAAAGTACAGGATTCCAAAAAATCAGGAAACCAAACGGATAGATAAGGCACGTAACACCCTTTAGAAGCAACGTTGCGTTGCAAACAAGACGCAGAAAAACGACATGGTTATTACGTCGTTCGCATATAAAGCAAGGGCGAAGCCGATCCCAATAATAAGGGATTGCGACGCCAGATTTGGGCAAACTTGCTACCACTACAGGTCGGTTATAAAAGCGCACAAGGACTGAGAAACCATAACTTGTCATCCTGAAGCCGCTGTCACTAGGCACCGACTGGACGGCAGCGCAACAAACAGCTGGTCCTCCCAGCATAACGGCCCTGGTGTCAGGGAAAATGGTAAAGCACGGAGTAAAAGGCAGAAGAAGCAGCCTAGCAGGTAGTTCATAGTATGGATAGTAAATAGATAACCATTAATACCTGCCCTTTTCTAACTACTCGGGGGCGAAGCCCCCCTATATATACATAAACTGGAGCCACATTAATAGGGCGTTGGGCCCCGGAAAGGGGGTTGCACCTTGGCATCTAACAAAATTACCCCTTTTACCGTATTCTTGTCCTTAGGAGTATTATTAAAGGCCCGTAAGGAGGTTAAAAAAAAGGTAACCGGTAATTTACGATAACCTCTATAAGTAAAAATATCGTAAAATTAAGTTTTAACTTAACGTAAAACAAAATAAGTTATTTTTTTAAATAATTAATTATTTTAATATAAGTTTTTTACCAAATTGTACCTTTTTGTTTTTTTTATTTTTTAATATTATTATTATTAGTATTATTATTATTATAACTGTAATAATAATAATAATAATAATATAATATAATAATAATAATAATATAATATAATAATAATAATAATAATAATAATAATAATAATAATAATAATAATAACCGTAATAATAATAATAATATTAATAATATTATGTTTTTTTGCGCCGTTCCGTATTATTGTTGTTTTAACGCCATATATCGGTAGTTTTCCAGTTTTACGTCCGTTTGCACAAATAACGAATATAAGATCTTTATATTTTTTACCTGGAAAAAAGGTTATTACGGTATAATAACTTAATAATAAATTTAAAAATTAACGCAAAATATTAACGGTTTCGAATAAATACGATTTTTATAAGATTTATAGTAAGCTTTATATTGTTATACAATAATTTATACGGTATATTATCCTTTATTAGTTATATTATTATTAATTTTTTATGATAATTTATTAATACCTTAAAAATTTATATTATTAATTTTATTGCGATTATAGCCGTTAACTTTAATATTCTTGGCCTAAATTATCTAATTTTTATTCTTTATAATGTTATAACCGTAATTACGTTAAGAAATTATTATTAATTAAATACAGTAAATTGTTAAGGCGGCCCAGATAGTTATAAAAAAGGCTCTATAAGGTAAAAAGGCCGCCGCCGCCACGCTTATTGCTAAAAAGGCGGAGGCTAACGTCGTTATTATGGCAAAATAGCAGGAAAGCAAACGTTTTATTACCGAATGCCTGGCCGCCGCCGCTGAGAAAAACGCTAAGGCGGTCGATAACGTAATTAATTACCTTATTAAGTTCGTAATTATGCAAAAGCGTATTGCCGACGCCTTTAAGAGTATCCAAAAAACTGGTTATTTTTTAGAAATTTTATCGTAAAATTATATATATCTTTATAATTAATTATTAATGGTAACGTAACTGTTAACTGGTTATTACTTAGAATACCGATATTTTATAAGCGCTTTTTTGCGGAAATTTAATTTTCTCGCTTAAAAACGAAAAAAACGAAAATGTAAAAAAATAAAGGGTTTATTATTAAGTCGTTATGTAATCTCGTTATTTTTGATTTTTTAAATTTTTAGATATCCGCCCGGCATATTGCCGGAATTTCGTTAATAATTAATAGTTTATTATTAAAATAAATAAAATTATTATTTTTATTTTATTTCGTCTTTAAGTTTTCGCTATTTTTCCTTATATTCTTACTTAATGTTTTTATTTACGTTATTTGCCGGCTTTTAAAAATTGTTTTTATTATTATACTTTTTTTATAGGATTAAATATTGCCTATTACGTCTATATCCTTTGTAATTAAGGATTTTTTATATTTTAAATATATTATTTTTTGCCGGTTTTACTTTTTACTTAATTAATAATTTATTATTCTTAACGTAAAAAGGCTTTAATAACCTTATTAAAATATATTGTAAATTTTATATTTTTTCGAAAATTTTAATTTGTAAATCAAGTTTTAATAACTTATTACCTTTTTTATTTCGAAAGACTTTAAGTACTTATTTGTAAATTTCTTATACGGCCGCTTTTAATTAATATTTTTAATCGATAAAAAAATTAATTATTTAGCCTTAAATAATTATTATATATGCCTTAAATTATATTAGTTTAGGTATTGTTAGTTATTAATTTTTAATAACTCGGTTATATTTTCTTTTTTTTTATTTATAATTTTTGTTATTTTTTCGGATATCTTAATTACGTTAGTTTTCGCTAATTTTTTCATAAAGTCGATAAGTTCGCAAAATTAATACCTATATAAAATATAAGTTAATAATTATTTGTGGGCTCAATATATTAACGGATTATATACTTATTTTATTAATAAAAGTTGTTCGACTTAAATATTTTATTTAAAATTATATAAAGTTTATAAATAATATTTTAAGTTTTAGTTTTATCGCTCCGTTTGGTTATTTATCTATAAGTAAAACGCAATATTTAATCGTTTTTAAATTATTACTTAATAATATAAAGTAATTTAAAAACAGCTAATAAATAAAAAACCCTTATTTAATACGAATTTTTAAAAAAGGCTAAAACAAAAAAATATATAAACGAAAAAAAATCCGTTAGCCCATATATAATAAAATCTTTAAACGTTAAGATGTAAAAGGCGTACTTAATAAAACGGTTTATTATTATTAAAATATTATTATATCGTTTCCTTATTTATAACCATAAATCCGGTAAATCGGTAACGAAATTTATCGAAAGTTCTTAAAAAGGGGTTATAAATACCGGTAAAGAATTTAATTTCCTATACGGTAAATGGTACCTGGTTTTCAACCGTTAACATACCGTATATATTGCCATATACTTTTTTACATCTTTTTTTAAATTTTCCCAAAAATAATTGGTATTTAGCCGCTTTAAAGTTTTTGAAATTCCTTAATACTTTGCCGTTAGGTCGTCATGGGTATTCCGTAACAACTTTTTATATAACGGGTAATTTTTAAATATATAAATTCGGTCCTTAAACCGTAATAAAAAATCCGTACCTATTTGCTAAATACATTCTGTAATAACCTTTTCATCATAACACTTTTTCCATATTAACGATTTTATAAATTTATCCTTTTATTAAGTTATCTATATAAATTCTATAATGGGTTTTTTTAATTTATTTTAATTTTTTAATATAATTAATATTAAGGCGTATTCTTTTTTCTGGATTACTATTAAATAACCGCAAACCCGTTAGTAATTAGGAATTTCCGTTATTTTAATATTTATTATTAATTATCCTTCCGGTCCCGTTTTAAATTTCTTTAAAAACAAAGGTAAAATTTATTTGTTAATTTGCTATTTCGCAATAATATCCTTTAGGTCCGGTCGCCTCGATAACCCGTTTATGGGGTTTTGCCGGCCTTTCCGGTAATAAATTTTAAAATCGAAATTTGTTAACTATTTCAATTATCTTATTTATTTTGCGTTTGGCTAAAGTTTAAATATTAGGTATTTATAATTTAAATAATTTGTAATTATTTATACAATATATTATATATAAATTAAGTAATGTTTTTATTATTTAAAGGCCCATATAATAATTAATAACTTGATATTTAGAATATAATAACGTAATTCCGTTTTTTTTTAATTTCCGAAATATAAAAATTATTAGGTATTATCGGTCGCCATATAATTATAAAAACATAATACCAATAACGAAATTTAAAACGGTGATTTCTACCTTAATAAATAACCGTAAATTAAAATAATAAAATAATAATATTTTCGTAAAAAATATTTTTAATTTGCGGAATATTAGTAAGTTATTACCTTTTAGTTTAATTTTTGCCGGTTAGGTTTTTTTTTAACAAATCCGTTAAAAAGGCCGTTATTTTCGAATACTCCTTAATAAACTTTCTGTAAAACTTTGCGAAACTCAAAAGAATTTAGATATCGTAAATATTATTAGGTTTTTTTTATTCCTAAATCGCCTTAACCTTTTCTAGATCTATATTAATACCTTTTAAGTTAATAACAAATCTTAGGAACGATAGTTTTTTTATATAAAAAAACGTATTTTGCCGGATTTACGTAAAAGTCTTATTAACGAAAACGTTTTAAAATATTATAAATATATTATATATATTTTATTTTATTTTTTAAATAAATAAGGATATTATCTAAGTATGTTATATAAATAATATTTACTAACCTTATTAATATGC
This sequence comes from Monosporascus cannonballus, assembly GCA_004154925.1. NCBI lineage: Eukaryota > Fungi > Ascomycota > Sordariomycetes > Xylariales > Monosporascus > Monosporascus cannonballus. Next base: position 123,764 of record QJNS01000190.1, on the reverse strand, counting down.
GGTTAATGTAATTTTAAAAAGATACCGAAATATTAATAAATTCAAATATTATTATTAAATATTCAAAATAACCGTATTTCGTGCGAAAAACCGTTTTTTATTTATTTTTTTCTTAATACGTAATTGATAATATACGTTTTTTAGGTTTAACTTAATATATATTACCGCTTTCGAAAACTTATTTAATATCTCGTTAATAAAAAATAATACCGTTTTATTTTTTCGGATAATCTTATTAAATTCTCGATAATTTACGTATAACTATAATTTACCCCTTAATTTAGGAATAAATAAAACGGACGCCTTTATTAAGCTACGAGAAAACTGAATCCATCTTTTGGCGAAAATATGCGCTATATATTCTCTTAGTATTTTTTATTTTTTTTAAAGAGGATATGTTAATCCTTAAGATAATATTTATTCGTTTTCAAAGTCGATATAATATTCTATATAATAATATTAAGGAAAAATTTCCGCGGAAAATACGTTAAAAATATTTTGATAATTTTGATATTTAAGGAAAAACGTTATTCCGCCGCCGGTGCCCTCCGAAAACGCCGTAATATGTTTTTTGATCTCTTTTTTTAATTATTTACATATTATATTTTTAATACGTCCGCCAATATTAAAGTCATTATGTTTCTGGATTTTTTCGCCGCCTTTTATATTTCTTTTTTTATAATAACTAAGGTAATATTTCCTTTCTTTAGCCGAAAATATTACGACTTTTTTTTTTAAAATTTAGGTCCGGGTCGATAATATTACCTTAAGGAAATCTCAAAATTACATTATATTTTTAAAGGTCTTTTAAAACATAAAAATTATTTCGCATTTTTCGTTTTATCCCTTAATCGTCCATTATTTCGGATAATATATTAAATTTCTTTAACGATACCCCCGTTATAAAAACGTTTTCTATTATCGTTTTCCCTTTTAATTCTTAAACCGTTCATTTTGGAAATAGCTTTTTCTGTATTAAATCATAATTACTACTATTATTTATTAAGCTTTTATACGTTATTTACTTTTTTTCGATTTAAAGCCGTACCGTTACTTTAAATCTGGACCGAAAAACTAAATATCCTTATTTTGTAATTTAGGTTTTTTACATGCCGAATAATATTTCGTTCGCTCTAATAAAAACGTTATTATTATTTTGCGAACAACTTTTTATTTAATATCTAAATTTCCTATACCGGAAACATTTTCTTTCGGGGTAATCGGGTTTTATATATATTTTTTTCCGTAATAAAAATATTATAAAAGGCTTATAAATCTTTTACGTTATTTTTTTTAATTTAAAATAAGTTCTATATTAACTTCTTTTTTAATTAAAATAATAAAGCCGGTAAAACCAAAAAATTAACGGTTCGCCGTTACGTATTTACTTTAGTTTTAGCCGTAAGCCGGTATAACCCTTTTTATTTCTTTATTTCTTTTTTTCCTAGCTAAATTTCCTTTATATAAAATAATTAAAATAAATTTAATTTATTATATTTTTATTATTAACTTTTATTTTATTTCCAATATAATATCTTTAATAATTTTGTTATATAATTCGGAAATAAGTTTAATTAATAATCGTATTATTTATATCCTTTTTAAAAAATTATCGGGATTTTTTACTTCCATTATTTTATATCGATCAAAAAAAGTTAAAACTTTTTTCCGAATTATTATTATAATTTTATTAACTTAATATAAATAGTAAAATTATGGATGTTTTTATTTCCGATATTATGTTCCAATTAGGTTTTAAATTTTTATTACGTTAATAATCCCGGGTTATTATTTTTTTTATCGTTAAAAATTTTAATTACCGTTTAATATACGGATTTTCAAAATAAGTATTAACGTATATTACTTTCGCTATATCCGTAATGAAATTTATCGTTAATAACATAAAACGGGCCGTTAAGTTAATGAAAAATATCGTTAATTTTACCCGGAAAAATCTCTTATACCGCAAATTAAATAACGATAATTTAAATTTTCCTTTATTACGGCCGTATTTCGCAGGTTTATCGTAATTTTCTGCGTTAATATCTTTTAGCTTAAAAGGCGGTGTTTTTCCTTTTTTTAAAGCTGCCAAATATTATCGTTTTTTTGTAGCTTTATTTATTTCTTCCTTTTTTAGATTTTGCGATTTAATTTTTCCTCCGACAGTACAGCGATAATTTCTGAGATCCGATCTAAAGCCGGTAATTCGGGGAATATTTCTAGCCTTATTATCTGGGAGTTTTCTAAATAGCTTATTATAGCCCGCGTAAAAATCGTTCCGTATTTTGTTATCCTATAATATCTTCGCTTGTTAATCGTTACAAACTATTTTTTACCTAACGGTTTACGTAAATAAGTAAAGGTATTAATATATTAAGGAAAATAATAAAATACGAAATAAAAAGCAGAAAAAATAACTTAATAAGTAATTCATAATATGGATAATAAATAGATAACCATTAATGCCTGCCCTCTTTTAACTACTCGGGGGCGAAGCCCCCCTATATATACACAAATTGGAGCCATACTGGTGGGGCGCTGGGCCCCGGAAAGGGGGTCGCACCTTGGCACCTGACACCTGGATGGCAGGATTTAGCCCACAGGATAGCAGAAGACTGTGACAAAAACGAATACCCGCCAGCTTACCTCCTGCACAACCAACATCCGGCCTATCTCCAGGGCAGGATAAACAGCAGGGGCCAAGCTGTGCGCTGGTTACCCGCGGAAGAGAATGAGCCCGCCGGCAGACTCTGGAAAGGGGTGTGCTTCGTTCCTCCGGTTCAAGAATTGTCGGATAGAAAGTTTGAAAACAAGTTCGTCGCCGCGCCCAACAGGCAGCATGCGATAATATCGGGCGTGACGCAGACCTACGCCTATGTCACCATCGGAGGGCGGCCCGAGTTCAGCTGGGGCAGGTGGGGCCACGATCCTAACCCGGAGCCGGATTACGGCTTGTGGGTCAACCCCTGCTGGCCTGCCGCAGTCGCTCCCAATGACCCGGCCTTTGTCCTTTTAACCTTTGACCCGATATATAGGGGCCAACCACCGCCGTACGACTACAGGAAACCCGTGCCGCCATAGTCTGATGCCTTTGGAACTAACGACCAGCTGGACAAACATCCTCAGGGGAGCTTTCAGTCATAATCAAATGGTCTAACCTATGTAAATCATAACCTTTACCGCGCCAGCCCTGTGCGACGACCAATAGAACGATATTAGTTGAACTGGCTGCAATTATAAAGCAGAATACATATGTATCTTTCGGTGTTGCCTTCCTCGCTTGTCAGGGAGGTACCTTGCTCACGATATCTGGGGCTCATGTTCGTCCAACTCATGACGGGATATGATTTCAAGCTAGCCCAGGATGACGCAGTGGCTCTCCTAACATCCCATATAATTTCTTAATCATGCCAAATATGACATCACAAGTCCTACTAAAGGAGAAGCGCAACATGTTCTAAAGTTAGAGGCTAACGGGGTACCTATTCTAGGACTTACTCTTCAGAACTAAGCTAAATACCCGTTAACTTCCATAGCAGATAACCAGCGTTAATGTGTAAAGGATTATATAACTATATATCCGTAAAGGGTATAGATCATTTAATCTTTATCTCAACTTTTTTTTTATATAAATTCTGCCGGTATAGATCGGTATATCGGTGACAAGATCGGCCATCAAAAAGGCAAAATAGAAAGTCTTGTTGGCATCGACGAAAAGGTACTTCAAGTTCGGTTATATAGGGAGCAGCAAGGGCAAGAAGTCGAGCAACTCGTCAAAGATGCCGCGCCTGAGATCATCTCGTTGCATGATTAAATGAAGACGTTGTACTTGGCGTATCGCTCGGCACATAGCAAGATATTGTATAGCCTGTCAAGCGCCACGCAGGCTGCATTCTCAGGGCGACAGCAATAGCTCCTGGCGGGGCCTTCACCTTAAGCTCCCAGGGGCACTTGAATTCTCGAAAGCGACAGCTCATCTAGCCAATGAATCATCGTCACTGCTGACACCTCTGACACGGTGGCCGCTCCGTTTCAAGAACATAACTGCTTACTCACCTATTACACCTTGGCATGATACACGGAAACATTTGCAACTGAAGAAGTAGATTTATCTGGTTGACTTCTAAAGGGCCCTAGCTATTAATCAGCTACTGAGCCTTAGTTTAAGTCAGACACCCAGGTCACGCGCCACCCCCTTCACGCGCCGGGGGTTTCCCATACAAAATCCGGAAACCCGTATATTTATAACTAATTAACAAAAACAATATTTGAAAAAAGAAAAACAAAATAACAACATATTTTATATAATTAACAAATAACAATAATTTAATAAGGTTAAATTAACGTTAATATCCGTATATTTTGCGGTCAAAATAAAAAAGTACCAAATTAACCTCGCCTTATAGAAAATATTAATATATTTGTTAAAAGTGTCATGACCCAACGTGCTTGGCATATCCAGAAACAGTCAAAACAAGTGGAGCACAAGGGGAAAGTCACGTGACAGGATTATTGGGATTTTGCGAGATTTACGAAAGACAGGATTATTGGGATTTTGCGAGATTTACGAAAGACAGGATTATTGGGATCTTGCGAGATCCACGAGAGATAGGATTATTGGGATTTTGCGAAATTACAATAATCCAGGTAAGACGAGGTAATTTGGAATAAGTATAAAAACATTCGTTATTTCCATAATTTAGATAGCATTAGTTTATAATAATAATTCGTTACCCAAAACGCCATTGGTATTACGAAACGTAATACGTTATTATATTTATTATTTAAAATCCTACGATATTCCTGTTAACATAAACCCGTACGACTTAGGTTTAATAATTGGTTAAATTATTTAGCCGTTATACGCTGCAAGCTTTTGTTCAGTAATACCGTCAGACTTTGAGCAATATCGCCGACACTATGTCTATTAGCAAGCAACCCGAACAGCCCACTTACTAGGTCCTTGATAACCCCGACACCGGAATGGAATCCGAGGAAGAAAAGGAATAATTTCGCCTTTTTCGAAAGGAAGTTCTTCGACGCCTGGATGCTATAAATGAACGTATCCTTTAGCTTAAGCAAGATAAAAATAACCTTACGACGTTTTTCCAAGCCGCCCATAAAAAGCTTAAGGAAAAAGGAAAGGCTCCGGAGACGGGAAGGCTTCCGCAAGCAAACTAGGTTATTTAGTTGAATTTTACCAAGGAACCAGAAGAGGTTCTTAAGCCTCCCAAGCCGGAACCTTTTGACGGAACCTCGACCAAATTACAACTGTTCCTAATTTAATGCCGAGCATACTTTGGGTACTTTCCTATTAGATTCGTTACACCTATTATACGAATCGAATTTGCAGTCGGACGACTTACTGGAAGCGCGGTTACTTAGTTTGAGCTTGCGATAAGGGAATATATTACTTTATTTCCAGAAAAGCAGAACCCGGAAGTAGTACGAATGTATACGGATTACGAATAGTTTGAATAAGTATTAACGAAAACTTTCGGAATGGTAAACAAAAAGATAAAAGCCGAAATGCAGATCCAGTAATTACGATAAAAAGGACTAGCATCCAGTTACGGCAATACGCTTATTCAGCTGGTATCTAAATTAAATTAGGGACAAGAAATATTAATAACCAAGTTTTTCGATGGTTTAAAAAAGGACATACAGAAGGAATTTTTTAAATTTAATCGACCCGATTACTTATTAAATTATATCGCTATAGTAATTAAGATTGATAATTGATAATATGCCTAACGTACCAGAGGTACCAAGGGAAAAAATAACAACAAACTTCGAACTAATACCAATGCTTTCCGACATAACAACATTTTACATGGTATTGCACCAGGACTTATAGATTTCGGAACGATTTAACGAAAAAACAAAAGTTAGGTCAAATGTTATAACTATGGGAAAATGGGACATTACTAAAGCATTTGCAAAAAGCCCAAGAAATTACGATAGGATAACTGGAAGCCTGTACCAGAGGGATAATCCAGAAATAACCAAGAAAACGATAAGGCTATTAACATAATCTAAGCCAAATATGCGCCGGGCCCGCCATGGCGAGAGATTTAATAAGGAATGCAAAAGGCTCGGAGATTAGCCCAAAAAGCATTACGAGAACAATAAAATGCCCTAAAAGGATAGTTAGAGGAGCACCAAGGTTGGACAAAGAAGATCTGCCCTGGAACCCCTGATCGACATGGCAGAATGTACGCTATCTATTGTCGACGACAGAATTACCTTTATCATGAAAAATGGAAACGACATATTCACAGCAGAATTACCCGTATGTATTATAAAGGATTCGACTTTCCAAATAAAACGGGAAATAACAAAAACGATAAACAATAATATTGTAAGATAATGCAGCCCCCTGTAGCCAGCCAAAAGGGCTAGAACAGGACCCCATATATCCTGATAAGACGTCTCCAAATATCAAGAACAGTACCTAGTTGCTGATATAGCCCAGAAGGGTTTGGAATTGCTGACCTTTTGGTATTGTGGCTAGCGTCGCACCTTCGTTATCTCACAAATATCGATACTTTTAATCCATAGCCCCAGAAAACGATATTTATTAACTGGCTGCAGCAAAAAGCTGGCCTAAAGGAAAGTGGTGCCCGCAAAAAAACTCCTTCTGTTATTATAAATAATACGACCACCAAACGGAAAAAGAATTAATCCAGTACACCGTGGAGAAGTATTACTAAAGGGCTATTACGGATCTTTATTTTCAGCTAGCATTTATTACGGACCTTAATAAACGACAAACCTTAAGGGGAGAAATTTAACGATTTACTAGGGACCTTTAATGGGAAGGCGATAAGGCGTAATAGGAAACCATATACCATATTAAGAAACAGTTTACCTAATAAGGAAAGGAGCTATAATAAAACCAAAAGCAACTAATATAACTCGAAAGAATAGTACGCCGGTAATAACGACAAATATAGTAACTTAACGCGCTATATAAAGAAATATAAATAAAGTTTAATAAATTCGAGTAGAAATTAAAAGAAAAAGTTACCTATAAGAGAGCCGCAAATTGACGAAACTTAGAGGAATTAGGAAAACTTTTAAAAAAGGCTTTAAATGCGACAGTAAGAGCTATTAATAACCTTATTACTCTGGACATACGAATAGGAACGTATTGGTACACCGTAATGGTGGATTGCGGAGCTTTAAACGGAAATTATATTGCACCGGATATAGTTAACGAACTTAGATTATTATAGAAATATAAGTTAAAACCTTATACAGTAACGAATGCTGAAAATTAGGAATTCGTTTATAATAACGGGAAAATCTTACGCAAAATTAATCATTTCGAGATTTTGGTTTAAGGACGACATTAAATAATTAATTTCGATATCGTTCTATTTAAGAATTACGATATAATATTAAAATTACAATGGATACGTTAATACGGAATTTTAATTAACGAAAGAATTATCCAGGTAAATATAAGATAATAGACAGCTGTAAGCTGGGTAAGATGATCTTTAACCAGTCGTAAAGCAGATTCCAAGAAATAAATATATTAAGTTACTGCCATCTGGCGTTTCCCATTAGCTACCAGATAGTAGATTTATACTAATAAATAGGTAGGTAGCTAATTGGTAGCTGATCGGTTATTAACCTTATTCTCATAAAAGCTGTATTTTTATAATTATTCCCCCCTTTTTAAACTATTAATTCCTAACAGTATCATCATTAATTTGATATAACGTACTTCGCAAATCTAATTACGTATACTTGCCGATAATTTACCGTTATATTATGTTATAAATAATTACCGTAATAATTAATACGTACCATATTACGTGATTAATTATGTTCCGCCCAATTTCCTATTATAATCCTTTTTTAACCCTATTTTGTTTACCTTTTTTTCTTTTTTTCCTTTACGCTTATATCTTTATTCTTTTTGCATACGCGTTCTGTTCGGTCTCCCGTTTTTCTTTATTTTCATTTCGCCTTCTCCGACTGTTTTACGTATTATCTCCGTTCGCCATATTTTTTTCTCGTAAGGAATTCCAAGAAAAATAATATTTTGACATTAAGAAGGACTAGGATTTCCTTAAACGTTATGCCTTTAACGCCGATAGCGAAATAAATATTAATTATGTTACGGGCGATAATAAGCCGTACTATATTTACGTAATATAACGTTATTTCGATTACCGTACGGTTTGCGTTTAAGTTCCGAACGCCTTAAATTACGTTATTATTAATTATTTTGATAAAACCTTTCGCATAATAAATAATTATTCTTAATATTATTAATATCGTTATTTAATTTCCGTTTAAATTTTAATCGTTCTTAAAGTACCGCCTAAACGATTTCTTAATTCGGTACCGATAATTAAAAGTTAATTAATTAATTTGAAAAGGTTCGTATTACGGGTACCTAATACGAACGTTTTAACGTAATTACGGTCGGTCGTCGATTCGACGTCCTTCGCGAAACCGAATTCGTTTTTAACGCAATTATTATTAAAAAGCATTATTTCCTTAATATAACAAAAATTAACCTTTAATCGTTTATTATGGTTACGGAAATCCAATTTTAACGCCGTTTTATATATTTGCAAATTTAGGTTTTTTTTATAAATATTACGGTCCTTTTTTTATTATTCTGTAATTAATTTCTGATTAAGCGCAATTATAAAATACTCCCATAAATAAGGTAATTTTCGAAAACCGATATACCGTTATATTCCTTACTTATAAATACTTTCCGCCCGTTTTCTGTTATTTTAACCAAATTTTAATACTTATTAATAATTATAATTAAAAAACGGTTTTATTCGGCAAAATTATTACTAAACTCAAATATATTAAACGCTTTAAAAACGGCGCCTTATTTCCGACTAATAATAAATTATATTTTAATTATTTAAGCCCTGCCTTTCGTAAAAAATAAAACATTCTTAAATTCCTTCCGAATCTTACGCCTAATAAATTTAATAAACGTACTTACGTTTTGCCGTTATATATTCTTTAATTATTTTCCGATATTTCTATATTAATTTCCTTAATATATTTATTAAAAGCTAATTAACATAAAACTTAACACTTAAATAAAAGGTTTTATTTTCGAAATAAAAGTTTAATTTTTTTTATATCTTTCATAAATTTTTAACCGGTGTACGACAAAATAATTATTCGCCAAAAACATAAAAATAATTATATAAGTAAGTAATATTTTAATATTAATATCTTAATTTTATTTAAAATTATTTTTTGTAATTTTTATAATTATTAAGCGATCAATTTCCGATCGGATTATTATTATCCTATAATTTTTGGATCGTCCTATTTCCTATATATGTATTTAATTCTTTTTTTTTTCGTAACGTTATAATATCTTAAGCATATATTCGAAATATTTTCGAAGTTCTTACATATTATATTCGGCGGGCTAACCTTCTTATTTAATCAGATATTTATATTGCCCTTGGTTATTTCGGTAACGGATAATATCTTTTATTACCCATTTTTTCTATTCCTTTATTAGGTCCGGTAACGCTATCTGAGCGTCGCCCGGTTTCCGGTTAGGCTATAATTTTAACAAAAATATTAAAAATATATTATGCATCCGTTAATATTTAATAAAAAGGATTATTTTATACGCTTAAAAACTTACTTATTCCTTAATCCTAACTCAGATATAAATAAATACGAACTTTTTATTTTTAAACTTAAAATTTTTAATTAATAAATTTATTTATTACCTTAAGTAAAATTTTATAGGTATGTAATATTAATTATAATATTTTTTCTGGGTTACCGCTATTTTTTCTCTAATATTTATATATTACTTAACGAATAACCGTTACTTTTTCGAAATATTTTTTAATTTCTTATATTTATCCTTTAAACCTTTATAAAAAATATTTTATTATCTTTAAATAATACCCATAAAAGGCTTTAAACGGAAAACGGCTGGTAAACGCGTTCCGTATATTATTATATGCAAATTCCGCATTTCGTAATAACTTTATTTAATTCTTTTAATATTTGTTAACCTAATTACGGAAATAATATTTTAAGATTTAATAAATATATTTTATTTGTTTATCGGTTTACGGATAATAAACGGTTAATATTCGCCGTTTTCTTTTTCGCTTTTTACAAAATTCTGCTTAAAATTAATTTATTAATAACTTATTTTAATCGTTAATAATTCCTGCTAACGTATTAAATCTACATTTAATCTTATCGTAAAATAATCGGGTTAATTTGGTTATAATTAAGGTTTTAACGGTAAAAATAAACAGTTTTAATTTCGTAAAGCAATTAACAATTACCAGAATTACGTCGTATTTTAACCCGTTTAAACTTAAGCTTTTAGAAAATTCCGTGATAAAATTTAACCTGATTTTTTAAAATAATTATTTATATAACGGTAAAAACTATAAATATCTATATAATTTATAACGTAAATTTATTATGCCTTAATAATTTAGATATTACTTAATATATTTTCGGATATTATTCGCTATATTTTTCTAATAAAACTTTTTAATTATTAATTTTAACGTATAAATATATCCTATATATTTTATTTTTAAATTATTATAATATTAATTAATTAATTATTTCCGTTAAACGTTTTATAACAAAGTTACGAATTTATCTCGATAATATAAAACTTTATTTGAATCCAGGAAGTATCCTCCTTTTATTCCGGCTTAGCGTCCAGCTATCCGTATTAATTCCATAGTATTTGAATTCTTAATCTGCAGCCTTCGGGCTTAATCGTAAGAGTATTAAAAATTTTCGGCTAAAATACTGTTTCGTTTTTAGCCAGCTTTTTTGTTAAGGAACGTAAAACATATTAATTATAAATAATAATTTTAATATTAATTTCGTTCTTTTTGAATTTTTTGGAATTCGATCGTAATACGGTTATAATTTATAATTATTATTATTTAATTACTAATTATATTAGTATTACGATTCATATTTACATTATTATTTTGCAAACGATAAATTCGGCAAATATATAATTCCTTATTTTCTTTTTTTTTCAAAAACTTTTTACAATCGTATAACGAAAGTTCTTCGCTTTTTTTACGTAAATAATGATTACCTAAACTTCCGCCATTTAAAATTTATTTAAGAATTTATAACAAACAAATTTTGTATTACTTTTATAAGGCCTTTTACCCGTTTATAATATATTAAATCATATTATATATTTATAATTATTTTTCGTATGTTTTCTAGCATATTATTCGTAAATTCGAATTTCTTAGATAACGTAAAAATTACGTTTTTAAATACGATTTCCTCTAATATATAATCCGGGCGTTTAAATAGCTTATCTGCCGGATTAACGGCGCCCGGTTAATATTAGATCTTAAAATCAAATTCCGTAAAACAATAAACCTATCGGACTAACCTTTTCCTAAAATTACGTACCGGCGCCTTTACTATATCCTTTAACGCCATATAATCGGTAAATATTAAAAAAAATTTTCCGTACTCTTAAGGTATTACCGTTAATATTTTAAGCTTTTTATAATCGCTAATAATTCTTATTATCTTATAACTTACTGCTTTCGGTTAAACTTAACTTTTGCAACTAATATACGATTAAACATTAATATTTTCGGTATTTTTATAGAAATATCCCTAATATAAATTTTACCGAAACGGTTATTTTCACTCTAATATTTTTAATATTATATTAATATCGAAAAATAATTATTAATTAAAAAATATCTTTTAAATATCGGAACGCCTTTTTAACTTTTTCGGGTTACCGAAATTTTATTATTTTACTTTTACTTTACGCTTTTTTTAAAAACCTAATAATAAGTTCGGTAATATATAAATAATAAGCGATAAATATTTGATAAAAGTTTACAAATCACAAAAATACTTAAATATTATAAATTAATTGTGGTTTTAATTACGTTTTGATAATATTAACCCATTAACGGTTTATTTCCAAACCGTTAATATTAATTATAAATCCTAAAAATATTACCTTTTTTTGAAAAATTCGTACTTAAACGTTTTAATAAATAATTAATATTACAATAATTATTTATAAATTAGTTAAAAATATTTTGCATATTTGTTTGGTTATCCGAATAAATAATTATATTATTTCAATATATTATGTATATATAATTAATTCATTTAATTAATATCTTATATATATAAATCTGAAACGTAATTAACGCATTAATAAAGTCAAATAACGTAACCGCATATTTAAATTACCCATATTACGTTCGGAAAACGGTTTTTTACTAATCGCCCTTTTTAATTTTAATATAATAATAAATATCCTTAAAATAAATTTTCGAAAATATTTTAATTAATCTTAAGCAATTTATTATTTTTAAAATTAAAAATAAAAAATATTAATTTTTTATCGTTACCGGATTAAACCCCTTATAATTAACGCATAATCGAAAATTAGCGTTCTTTTTGGACATAAATAATATTAATACCTTTACGTCCGCTTTTAAATAACGTATCCGGCCTACTTTTAGGTTTTTTCGGATATATTTTTCGGATTTTTTCCTTTAGGCCTCCGAAATAAAATAAATTAAGCCGAATAAAGGCATTTTCCTTAGAATTAAATTTATTATATATTTTGCCCCTACTAATTAAGGTATTTTTCTTATTATTTTTTGGAATATACCTACCAGAAATTCTTTACGCATACAAAAAAATCAGTTATTTTTTATTTTTATTATTTCTCAAATTCCGGAATATCTAACTCTTCGGCTAAACTTATTAAATTAACGGTATAAAATTACTTACAGGAAACCGTTAAATTTACGATTTCCTATTTATTAACCTTTTATAATAATTTATATAACTATTAATATATAACTATATTTAGCAAAATCTCTAATTTACCTATTTCGGATTTGAACAATAAAAAAATCAAATACTTTTCGATTACAGCATATTATAAAATAAATTTACTTAAACTTTTATTAGTTCCCGTTATTATCTATTATGCTAACAGGAATTTCGTAAACTTTATAACATTTTATATATGCGCTATTAACGCCGATAAAACCTAGAATATTTACAGAAACTGGTTAAAAATTAAGTTTTTTCGCTAACTTTTTACTTACAATATTTACCTATGTTTCGGTATCTATATCCATTTATACTGTTATATTCCCCATATTTCTTTTGATAAATACCCTTCCTTTAAAAGGCGGCTTTATTTTAACCGTTTTATAATTATTAGCCGAAATAAACTGGACATATACGCCTATTCCGGCTCCTTTTTTGGGTTTACGTCTAAGAATTAATCTAATTTATCGTTATATATTATGACATTTTATACGGCCTTTGGAAATCTATTTCCATATAGCCGGGATAACAAGGTTTTCGTATCCCTTTTAAATTTGCAATTTACGTTTTGATAATTTAGCTTCTTACAATTATAACATTTAAATAAGCCCTTATAAAAGTTAAAGATATTAAATCGTACGGACTTATTTTAATCGGAATTAAATCGGCAATTATCTACCTTCCGAATATAAAAACGCTCGTAATCCTTATTATTTCTATATATCGCCTTTAATTTGTTCTAAAAATTTCTTTTTTCGAAAACATTAAAATAAAATGGTTTATCTTTATTAATACCTTTGGCGGAAAATAATCGGTTTTCTTTTATTATTTTCCAAACGTTCTAATAACGTTTTACCTTATTTATTACGTTATTAACTTATTTTAACTTAACGTTTTTTCGTAATAAAATATTTCGTAACCTTAATATTAATTTATAAAAGTAATTAAAAACAAAACGGTTATTATCTTAATTATTTTCCGGGTTAAAAACGTCCGTATATTTTATTTTATAAACTAAAACTCTTTATTTAATGTAAAAATGCAATAATAATTAATCGGATTATTATCGTAATTCTATAAATTATTCCCTATATTCCCTATTGAAACCATTAAGATTTATATAACTTTTTCTAATAAAAATCTATAAATATTCTATTTTTAATTTTCGTTCGTAATTAAAATAATTAAATATAATACGGTATAATCGTTAAATATTCGTAATCAAAACGTTTATATAACTTATAGCCTATTAGATATAAATAAAAGCATTTCGCCCTGGTGTTTTAACGTAAATTTCTATAATAATTTTTATTTAATTTTCTTTTTTTTAATTAATGCGTATTCGGAAAATTTCGGGCAATTATAATACGATATTCGCTTATCGCTCTTAAGCTTTTACGACGATATTGTAATTAACTTATAAAACTTTGTTTTTTTAACTTATACCATTACTTATTATTTAGCTAATTATCGGAATAATTTCGAATATCATTTATTTTAGTAACAAATAATCTTCAAAATCTAATTATTATTAAAAAAAACTTAACCCTTTTTTACTTTAAATTCCGGGACGCATTCGTTATATTATGTGACGGCTTGGCGGTTTAACCAACTATTAAACCTAAGTCGACGGGTTTATGTTGGCAGGAGTATCGTGGGATTCTGAGCAATGGATGTAATAACGTATTACGTCTCGTAATACCAGGGGCGTTTTGGATAACGATATTCCATTACAAGCTGAAGCTATCTAGACTATGGAAATAACGAGCGTATATATCCTTGTCTTGGCTCAAGGTGCTTAAGCGGCTTAAACCCTTAAGTCCCTTGAGCCCTTTGAGCTTTTCTGCCGACTCAAGGGGCTCAAGGCGCTTGGCGCTTTAAAACCTTTGAGCCAGTTACGTGACGCCTTGGCTTGGGTCGGAACTTGATCCTTTTGTGGTTCCGACCGTCCGTAAGAAGCCAAGATCGTTAGGTCCTAACATATTACGCCCGTTTTCCGACCGTTTAATTAACGGTTATCGGGACGCATCCCTATTATATATATAAAAGGATTCAAAATCCCGGAAACCATAATCCTTTGCTTATTAAGGCTCCGTTATAAGCTTTTTCGCCTATTTCCGTACCGTAATCAATCATTCGTCGGTTAAGTTCCAATCGGCGGTCTTTTCGACTAATAACCTAAATTCGTTTTATAATCGGCAAACTTTGCTTTTGGTAATTATTACGTTACTTTCCATAATAAATAAAAAAATTGTAAAATAATAAATAACTATAAATTAAATAAGATAATTTCCGATCAGTCGTAAAACAAATTCCAAAAAATAAATATATTAAAATATTTCCATTTGGAATTCCCCACTAGCTGCCAAATACTAGATTTATACTAATAAGTGGGTCGGTAGCTAATCGGTGGCTGGTCGGCTACCAGCCTCATCCTTATAGGGGCTGTATTTTCACAGAAAAATTCGTTTTACTTTTTATTAACAAATAAAAAAAAGATATAAAATCTTAATATTCGATCGAAAATGGCGATAAATACAGGCATAAGGATACAACAAATACCTTATTATTTAAAAGAACAAAATACAAAAAAGAAAATGGGCATTAAAAACAATACGACGTATTATTGTTATTATTAAAGCAAAATTAAGGCAATTAAATAACAATTTAAAATAACAATCTCAAAAGTCAGAAAATCTGTTTAATATGTCACCATAATATTAGCGATATAAATAGCTTTTTTAAAAAAAAAGCTTGATATGAAATTATCAAAATATAACGAATAAGATTATAAGATTATCCTTAAAGAAGAATTATCGACAAAATTTTACCCCATTTATAACCTTAACGGAAACGAATTGCACGTTTTTAGAGAATACCTGGAAAATCGATTACAGAGAGGATAAATTCGATTTTCGAGGTTACCGGCAGGGTATTTTATATTTTTTTGTGCTTAAAAAACGGGAAATTACGACTTATGGTTAATTATCGACAGCTCAACGAAATTACCATTAAGGATCGAATATTATTACCCTTAATTACGGAAATAAAAAACAGATTTTATGGAGCCAAATAATTTATAGCATTCGACCTTAGAAATGGATATAATCTTATTAGGATTAAGAAAGGATACGAATAGAAAATAGTTTTTAAAACGAATTACGGACTGTTTAAGTATTTGGTTACGCTAATAAGACTTACGAACGTACCAGCAACCTTCTAACGGATGGTGAATCATATGTTACGGGAATACCTCGACGTTTTTGTTATGTGCTACCTCGACGATATTCTCATCTATTCAGAAACGGAAAAGGCACACGTAGGACACGTTCATAGGGTCCTTCAAACTTTATAGGACGCTAGGCTATTAGTCAACACAGAAAAAAAAATTAGTTCTATAAATAAAAAATGGAATACCTGGGACATATTATCACCTCGGGACATATCAGAATGGATCTAAAAAAATCGCTGTAGTTACAGAATAGCAAACGCCAACTACAGTTAAAGAGGTATAAACATTCCTTAAATTCGCCAACTATTATAGGAAGTTTATTCGAAACTTTAGTAAAATAGCTATACCCCTAACCAATCTTACGAAAAAAGAAAAAAAGTTCAAATAAACTGTTATGGCTGCACCATGCCATTACGCCACCAGGGCAAAAAATCAGTGGAATGATCGCAATTGTGGCAATCATCCTGGTGCTTACAGCTGCATATATACTGGAGCTCTTACGGTGGACCAAGCCGTAACATAAACGCCCGAAACAAAAAAGGTGTTTCAGGAAATTAAGGATGTAATTACTAACGAGCTAGTGCTGATCATGTACGATCCAATACGCCCCGTTAAGTTAAAAACCGATACTTCGGATTACGCGTTAAACGCGGTAATCGGATAACGAAATAATTAAGGCAAACTTGTTACAGGAACAGGGGTTCCTGTCGCGAAGGAACCAACCTTTAAGGCCTAGCGCAGACCTGTCGCGGCTAAACTACGGACAGGGAGGCTTGGCCCTAAAGTGATCTAGTTAATCTAGGTGATCTAAGTGATCTAGACCAGATCACATAGATCACATAGATCACATATATCCACGACACACTCACCTTAGGAATTGGGATATATAATGAATCGGTCTCTCGTGTAAATGGCACCTACTTAGTTTCGCTCCTTGGCTATCAATCTAAGCTCTTAACAAGAGGCAACTTGTTACAGGAACAGGGGTTTCTGTCTCGAGGAGACCAACCTTTAAGGCCTAGCGCGGACCTGTTACGGTTAAACTTCGGACGGAAGACTTAGCTTTTAAAAAGATCTGGTTAATCTGGGTAATCTGGGGACCAAATTACATAAATCCAATAAATCTACGATATATTTATTTTAAGAATTGAGATATATAATAAATTAATTTTTTATATAAATAATACTTACTTAATTCCGCCTTTTAATTATGAATTAAAGCTTTTAATCTAAAAGTAATTATATTATTTTTTAATTAAAGAAAACGATTTTATATTTTTTAACGAATAAATTATTAAATTATTTTTCGTTTTATTATTATTTACAAATTAAAACCTTATATCGGATATTACTTCTATTTTTAGATAAATATATAACAGATTTGTTATATTTTAATAATTCTTTAATTAATAACTAACGAAAAATTTAAAGCCTGATTAAATATAAATCTTTTTAAACTTAATAAAAATAATATTATAAAATAACGTTTAAAAATAAATAATATATTTAATTCCTGTTATTAGCCGGTAAAGGATTAATAACCAGATTAAACGATTTATTATTTATTAAAAAAACGTTACAATTAATAAATAATATAACACCATTTATTATCCTATTTTAAAAAGGTTATTTTTGAAATTTAAATAATAATTTACCTTAACTCATAAAAATACCATCGAAATCCAAAAAAAGAAATAGGAAAAGAAAATAATGAAACAAAAGCTAAAGAAAAATATAAAACCGAAGTTTTAAAGGAAAAAGAAACTTATTACGAAAGAAAAATTAGATTTTTTAGCTTAGAAAATTCAAAGTTTAAAACGAAAAAATGTTCGATTCGCTTAAGGAAAAAAAACTGATTTTTTCGCAAATCGGCTTCCTTAAAGGACGAAATTAAAAAAGTGGTTTTTAACCGCCTTTATTCGATACGGAATAACCATAATAAAAAAAAATTTAATTCTGCTATTATTTGGCGTAAATTAATTATAAAAAAAGATATTCCATTACTTAATTATTATAAAATACTAAACGTCAAAAATTATAAATTAAGTTTTTTAAGCCTTATAATAAATTTACGAATATACAAAAATTTCTAGTATAAGTCAAATTTTACCTTAAGTTTTATAAAAGTTTTTGATCGGAAATTTACCAAAAAATAATAGCTATTTCCTAATTATTTACTGGAAAAACCTTTTTATAATTCGAAAATATTATAAAAAACTATTTGCAAAATTACCCCCAAAAATCTTCGGATATAACCAATTATATTTTTAGCAAATATAAATAGTTCGAAAAAAAAATTAACCCTATTTGAAATTCCGGATAAGAAATAATATATAATTAAGCAATTCCATTTTTTTCGTTAAACTAAATTAATATTCGAATATATAATTAAGTTTAATTATTTGGCAATTATTTTCAATTTATCAAAAAAATATATTATTTTATCTTTATTATAACGGCCTAAAACTTTAAGTTAAAAACGAATTATATATAAAATTTAAAATGGGATTTTTTGCGAAATATATAAATAAGGTTCTTATTATTAACCGATATACCTTTAATCGGTACTTAGAAAAAAAAAGAACCGACAAGTAAGGCGATAATAAGGGTTCCAATAGCCAAACTAAGAAAGATAAAGGTAAACCTTAAAAGGAAACAAATGCCGCTTCGAAAAAGTCTAAAAAAAAACAAATCTAAAGTAAAATATTTTAACTATGGCAAAAAGGGGTATTTTAAAAGCGAATATCGATCCTCTGCAAAAAAGGACTTTAAAAAAGGAGGAATTCTTTAACCCCAAGAAAAGTTAGGATAATTAAGTGAAAAATTAATAATAAGGTAAAAAAAGAAAAGAAAAATTAATTCGTTTTTCCCCAGCCAGAATTCACTATTGCCATAATTATTCAAACCAAGAACAACATCTTAAAATGCGAAAATTATTTAATTTGCTAAGATTTTAAAATAAAAGCCTGTAAATATTATTTAAGATAAACGGTTTCCAAAATAACTATAGCGCTAAAATACCGTTATTATTTCGAATTATCTTAATATAAAATATACAACAAGGACGGTTAATTCCAACCCAACGTTAATAATTATAGATAATTATTTTTAAAACTTTGTAAATTCTTTAAATACTGAGTATATACCAAAGCTAATCCTTATAATTTATTGCATTTTACCGCTTATTACCGTAACGACTATTTTGTTTATTTTAAAGCTAAAAAAAATAATAACTTTTGGCCTAAATAAAATAAAAAAATACTTCCCGAACCAAATAACGAATACAAATATACAGAAACCCCCCGATAACCAAAATATCTCAAATCTTATTATTTATATCCTAATTTAAAATGGAATCGAAAAGCTATATCGCAAAAATACTTATGTTACGTTTTAACACTTTATATTTAATACGAACTCCTAAATATAGAAATACATTTTTCGAAAATGCACTTTTCTGATCTTATAACTTAAAAAATATAAAACCAAAAATTAAATTAAAAAAATAATTATTTTTAGATATTAATCGGGCAAAAAAATAGTATAAATATATAAATAATTATTATACTAAGTACGTAATTAAAAAAGCTCAAAAATTAAAATGCTTTTGCGTAAGTAAAACATATTAATTAAAAAACGATAAAGGCCTTTGAAAATAAAGTGTTACGGATCCCCGAGTAGACCCGTTCTGGAGGCCCCAGGGCTGCAGAAGAGGGAAAGCTCCACACTTTAAGTCACGTGACTTAAAGTAATTTAACTGATCTATTAGATCACATAGATCACTGTGATCTAGGTAATTTAACAAATCTAAAAG
Organism: Monosporascus cannonballus; assembly: GCA_004154925.1. Lineage (NCBI taxonomy): Eukaryota > Fungi > Ascomycota > Sordariomycetes > Xylariales > Monosporascus > Monosporascus cannonballus. Next base: position 103,878 of record QJNS01000190.1, on the reverse strand, counting down.
ATTAATGTTATACCAGCAGAATGGAAGGAGGTATAAAAGTTTTAGGTTTTTTATGTAAATAATTACCTACTTAGTTTTGCTCCTTAGTTATAAACTTAAGCTTTTAATTAAGAGGTAATTGCATCGTTTTTTAATTAAGGGAAAAATCTTTAAATCTTTTTAACGAATAGATTATTAAATTATTCCTCGCCTTATTATTACTTGCAAATTAAAACCTTTTTCGGATACTGCTTATACCTCCAGGTAGATATATAACAGGTTTGTTATATTTTGATAGTTCCTTAATTAATAGCCGACGAATAATTTAAGGCCCAGTTGGATATAAGCTTTCCTGAATTTAATAAAAATGATATTATAGGACGACGTTTAGAAAATAAATAGCATATCCGATCTTTATTATTAGTTAGTAAAGGATTAATAACTAGATTAGATAATTTACCCCTTATTAAAGAAATTTTTCAATTAATTAATAACATGGTACCTTTTATTATTCGATCTTAGGGAGGATTATTCTCGTAGCCCAGATAGTAATTTATCCCGACCCCTAAGGACATTATCGAAGTCCAGGGAAAGGAGTCGGAAAAGAAGGTAATTAAAAAAGGGGTTAAGGAAAAATATAGAACCGAGGTTCTAAAGGGAAAAGAAAAAAAACTTATTACGGAAAAAAGATTGGACTTCTTGGCCCAAAAGGTTTAAAGTTTAGAGTAAGAGAATATTCAATTCGCCAAAGGAAAAAAAACGACTTTGTTTCAGTTTGGCTCCCCTAAAGAATAAAATTAAGGAAGTAATTTTCGACCACCTTCGATCGAAATAGGATAAATTCCAGAAGGAATTTTAACTTTACCACTGTTCGGAGCAAACCAGATTCGCGAAAGAACCATACCACTGCCTATTTACTATGGAATGCCAAACGTTAAGGGCTACAAGCCGAATCCCCCCAAGCCCTATGATAAATCTAAGGACCCAAAAGGATTCCTGGTTTAGGCCAGGCTTTACCTTAAGTTTTACGATAATTCTTTGATTAAAAATTATTAAAAGGTGATAGTTATTTTTTAGTTATTTATCGGGAAAATCCTTTTGTAGTTCGAGTTTATTATAAAAGATTACTTAAAGAATTACCCGGATAATTTTTCGGATATAACTAATTATATTTTCAGTAAATACGACTATTTCGAAAAACGGATACGAACTTTATTCGGAAACCCTGATAAAAAATAAGATGTTGTTAAGCAGTTACATCTTTTTCAGTAAATTAAGTTAGCCGCCGAATATACGACGGAATTTAACCGCTTTGCTGCTATTTCCAATTTGTTAAAAAATGCGTTATTTTATTTTTATTACGATGGCCTAAAGCTTTTAATTAAGGATGAAATGTATAAAGTACCTAAGATTGGATTTTTCCCGGAATATACCAATAAGGTTATTATTGCCGACCGGCGCATTTTCGACCGATATTTCGAGAAGAAAAAGATTAATAAGCGAAGTAACGATAAAGGCCTTAATAGCCGAAACAAGAAAGATAAGGGCAAGCCTTAGAAAAAAGCGAATGCCGTTTCGAAAAAACCCAAAAAGGATAAGTTTAACGTAAAATGTTTTAACTGTGGCAAAAAGGGATATTTCAAAAGCGAATATTGCTTTCCTGCTAAAAGGAACTCCAAAAAAGAAGGAATTCCTTAACCCCAGAAAAAAGTTAAAATAATTGAATAAAAAATTAACAGTAAGGCAGAAAAAAAGGAAAAAGAAATTAATTTAACTTCTTCCTAGCCAGAATTTATTATTACCATAATTATTCAGATTTAAAGTGATATCCCAAAATACAAAAATTATCCAGTTTGCCAGAATTTTAAGGTTAAAGCCTATAAATATTACCTAGGACAAACGGCCTTTAAGATAATTATAAAGTTAAGATGCCGCTGCTATCTCGATTTATCTTAATATGAGATGCACGACGAAAACGATTAGTTCCGACCCGACGTTAATAATTATAAATAATTATCCCTAAAGTTTTGTAAGCTTCCCGAATGCTTAATGCATATCAAGAAACCCCAAATAAATTATCACAATTCGTTGCATTTTATTGCTTATTACCTCGACGATTATTTCGTTTATTTTAAAGCTAAAAAAAACAATAATTTTTGGCCTGGATAAAACGAGAAGATATTTACCGAACCTGATAACAAGTATAAATGCACAAAAAACCCTTAATGGTTAAAATACCCCAAATTTTATTACTTATATCCCAATTCAAAACAGAGTTAAAAGGCCATATTGCAAAGATATTTATATTATGCCTTAACGCTTTATATTCAATACGAACTTCTAAATATAGGAATACCTCTTTCGGAAATATACTTTTCCGACCTTACGATTTAAAAAATATAAAACCAAGGGATAAGCCAGAAAAAAATGGTTACTTTCGGATGCCAGTTGGGCAGAAAGAAATGGTATAAGTACATAGACGACCACTGTACTAAGTATGCAGCCAAGAAAACTCGGGAATAGAAACGCCTTTTCGCAAAACCATACCAGTTAAAAAACGATAAAAGCCTTCGAAAATAAGGTATCGAAAAGCCTTAATATACAAAACCTTATGTAAAGTAATAAAAGGATTACGTAATCAAATAAAGATTCTTTTTCGATATAAAGGCAAAACGTTTAAAGCCATAATCGACTTAGGAACCGAAAGAAATTTTATTTCCCTTTTAATAACAGAAAAATATCAGATTTCTTAGAAATATAAGTTAAAGTCCTACAAATTACGTATAGTAAACGGAAATTTATCCATATACGAAAACGGACGAATTCTACGAAAAACTAAAAAATTTCCAATACAAATTCAAGGATACCAAAAACGGATTTCGCTGGACATTACCGACATTTCTAAGTACGACATTATTTTGGGAATGCCGTGGTTCAGATCCAGCAATTTACATATTAATTGGAAAAACCAAACATTCTTATGGGAACAAAAACGAAAACCACCCGAAAAAAACGACCAAAAAATTTGTTATGTTATTAAGGAAATCCAAGTTACAAATCAAGCCTTTACGATACCACCTGAGTATCGACGATTTAAGAAATTGTTTAAAGATGAAGAAAATCATAAACTACCGCCATATGGTTAATGGGACTATAAGATACCTATTAAGGAAGGATACCATCTTAAACTTTATAAAATTTATTATATAAACCTTAATAAATTAAGGGCTTTGTAAAAAAATATTCGGCTTAACTTGAAAAAAAAATATATTTAACCCTTTAATTCTCCTGCGGGATATCCTGTTTTTATAGTACCAAAAACTAAAGATAAAAAGCAAAAGATTAACGAAAACGGAAACCTGGTTTTCAAAAAAATAATCGATTACCGATAGTTAAATAATATCACGATTAAAAATGGATATTTTTTAACCTTTATAAATACGTTAAAAGAAAACGTTAATAAAGTTAAATAATTTATTGCATTTGATTTTCGAAACAGTTATTACCGTATTGAAATGGCCAAAAGAGAAAAATGGAAAACGGTATTTAGAATAATATATAGACTTTACGAATACAAAATAATGCTTATAGAATTTACTAATATTCCCGCCAGCTTTTAACGCCTAATTATAATTACGCTTAAAAAATTTTTGGATAAGTTTATATTTGTTTACCTCGACGATATTCTTATTTATTCCGAAACTTTGGAAAAGCACAAAAAACAAATTACCCAAGTGCTCCAAACGTTAAACGAAACAAATATCCGAATTAACCCCGCCAAAAATGTATAATATACGCAGAAACTAAACTTTTTAAAATATATTTTCACCTCCGGCCAAATTTAGATTTAACGCTTTAAGATAAAAGCAGTTAAGGACTGGCTTATCTTTAATAAGGCGACCGTTACCAACATCCGATAAATCTTAAGATTTACGGGTTACGTACGCGGCCTAATTAAAGGATACGGAGATATAATCAGATTATTGACGAGACTTATTACCAAAAAGTACGTAAGAAAAAAGTTCGAACTTTTAGAAAAAGTAAAAAAAGTATTCCAGATTTTAAAGGATATAATTATTAACGGACCTATAATAAAATTATTTAACGCAAATAAAAAAAAACGACTAAAAACGGATATTTCAGATTATACATTAAGTACCGTCCTAAAATAATTAAAGGATAACGGCAAATAATACCTAATGGCATATTATTTAAAAGCATTCCGAAATACAAAATTTAAATACTTAATTTACGATAAAGAATTATTGGCAATTATTAACGCTTTTAAGAAATAAGAACTTTTCTTTAACGGAACGAAAAAACCCTTTAATATTTACTTTAACCACAAAAACTTTACCCGATTTATAAAAGCATAAAAACTGAAAAAACGACATAAAACTTGGATAATTTTTCTATTAAAATTTAACTTCAAAATATATCATATCAAAAGAAAAAAAAACATCCAGGCGGATATTCTTAATCGTAAAAGCGATTACGACTTTAAAATTCCCAAAAAAAGCATGTAAATATTACAGTATAACCAAGATGGCATAATATAGTTATGCGAAATCTTAAAAAAACCATTTCCCGAACTCCTAATACGGTTTCGGAATTCCTATAACGAAAAGGAACAAAAAAAGATTTAGCAGCTAAAGGAATAACCAAAAAACTAATTATTATACCATGGCAAAATTTATGTTCCAAAAGATTAACAAAAACGGTTTATAAAAGAATTTTACGAGAACCCGTTGTATAAATATTAAGGAATTTTTAAAACCATTTAACAACTACAAGAAAAATACAACTTCCCAAAGTTACGACATATAGTTAAAAAAATAATTAAGGATTATAACGTTTATAACAAGGCGAAGGTATTACGCCATAAGCCCTATAGGCTACTATAACCCATTAACATTCCTAATAAAATATAGAATACTATAACTTAGAACTTTATTACTAGTTTACCTTTATCAAAAAACCCAGTTACTAAAGTCGAATACGACGGAATATAGGTAATTATTAATAAATTTACCAAATATAGGTATTTTCTGCCTTTTAAAGGAAACGTAACGGCAAAATAGTTAGCCTACGCCTTTATCAGGTATTGCTTCGATAAATACGGGATACCAAAAAAGATTATTTCTGACAAAAATACGTTGTTTACTTCGAAATTCGGTACCAGCTTTTTTAAATAAATCGGTGCTAAATTTAAATTTTCAACAGCTTATTATCCCTAAACGGACGGCCAAACCGAAAAACTGAACTAAACCTTAAAATAATATCTCCGAAGTTACGTTAATTATTAATAGAATAATTAAGTAAAGCTTTTATTACTGGCACAAATCGCTTATAATACATCTGTTAACGAAAATATAAGCATATCTCTTTATATAGCTATATACGGGCATAATACAAAGATAAAACGACCTAAATAACCGTTTAATAAGGCACCAAAAATTGCTATAATTACTTTAAAAGCAAAAATATTAATAACAAAAATTAAAACAATCCAAGCCCATTTCCAAAACGAATTGTAATTCTTTTAATAACGGATAACTTAATATTATAATAAAAAAAGAATTAAAGGACCAATTTTAACGAAGAAAAACAAAGTTTATTTGTTACGCCAAAAATAAAACGTAATTTCGAACATTTTACAGATTAAAACGAAAAAACCTAGCGACAAACTCGACTTTAAGAAATTTGGCCCGTTTAAGGTTAAAAAAGTCGTTTCCAAAACCAACTACCGATTATCGTTACCCAAAAACATGAAAATATACCCTATTTTCCACATTTCTTTACTTGAACCAATACCTAAAAACGCCCCGTTAGAAACAGACCTAGAACTTAAAAAGGATTCCGACAAATACGAAATTAAACGAATACTGGACTCCAAAATAGTCAAAAACAAAGTTCAGTACCTAATTAAATAAGAAGGATATTTACATAAAAAAATACTTAGGAACCATTTAACCACTTAACGAATGCGATAGACCTGGTTAAAACGTTCCACCGCCAAAATCCTAACCGACCGTCTCCAGCGCAGCTAAGGTCGTAAACGATAAAGGCCCCCCTTTTAAATCCAAACTTTCAGCGTTCCAGTCGAAAAAAGTAAACGCCTTTATTATGGCGTTTATTTTTAAAATAAGTTACGTTTATTCCGTTTCCACACGACGTCGTTTTTTTTCCATCCTTTTCCGCTCCTTTAATTAGTTTAATTCGTAACCCTTAAAAAGTAGCTATAACCTTTTTTCCTTTAAAAAGTCTTCCTGGCGACGCAAACGTTATAATTTGTTTATTCTTTTTAATATCTTCTTTTGAAATTTTCGCTGCAATTCCATAAGTTTATCTTTAGTAGCACGACGTTCCCTTTAAAGGCGGTCGCGTTCAAAACCGATATTCTTTAATAAAAACATAATAATTGTTAATCCGTCATAATAACGTTAACGACGGGTACAATAATAACAGCTTAAAATGTTTTCCGTTATGAAATACTTAAATTCCCCGAATAAAAAACAATTGGAATAAGGTAACACCTCGAACCCAAACTTGAAAATGTAAGCAAACCGATTATTGCAAGTTTAACGCTAATTCGCACGGGATTAACGCGTTAATTTTTCTGCTTGACCTGCCATAGTAAGTTGGCAATAAGAAAAATAATTTTCAATTAGAAAAAAAAAGTGCTTACCTTTTTATCTTTAGGATAAAGATCTTGAAAAAAGGAGAATAATATTACAGATCCCCGAGTAAACCCGTTTTAAAAGCCCCAGGGCTGCAAAAAAAGGAAAGCTTCACACTTTAAGTCACGTAATTTAAAATAATCTAACTGATTTATTAAATTATATAGATTACTGTAATCTGGATAATCTAACAAATTTAAAAAATCAATGTTATACCAGCAAAATGGAAAAAGGTATAAAAACTTTAAGTTTTTTATGTAAATAACCACCTACTTAATTTCGTTCCTTAGCTATTAACCTAAGCTCTTAATCAAAAGGTAATTACATCGTTCTCTAATTAAGGGAAAAATCTTTAAATCTTTTTAACAAACAGATCATTAAATTATTCCTCGCCCTATTGTTACCTGCAAATTAAGACCCTTTTCGGATACTGCTCATACCTCCAGGTGGATGTATAACAGGTTCGTTACATAAAGTATCGAAAAACCCCAACATATAAAACCTTATATAAGGTATTTAAAAAATTATACAATTAAATAAACATTTTTTTCGATATAAAGACAAAACGTTTAAAGCTATAATTAACTTAAAAACTCCAAAAATTTTTATCTTTTTCATAATAATAAAAAAACATAAGATTTCTTAAAAATATAAATTAAGGTTTTATAAATTACGTATAATGTACGAAAATCTATTTACGTACGAAAACGGACGAACTTTTCGAAAAATTAAAATACTTTTAATACGGATTTAAAGATATTAAAAACGGATTTCGTTAAATATTGCAGATATTTTTAGGTACGACATTATTTTGAGAATATCATAATTCAGGTCCAGTAATGCATATATTAATTAATGATATTAAATACTTTTATAAAAAAACAAATTACTTAAAAAATAACCAAAAAGTTTGCTATATTATTAAGGTAATCCAGATTGCAAATTAAGCTTCCATGATACCGCCTAAATATTAACGATTTAAAAAATTGTTTAAAAATAAAAAAAAACCTATAAATTATTATTATACGGATAATAGGATTATAAAATTCATATTAAAAAAATATTATTCTAAAGTTTACAAGATTTACTATATAAATCCGAATAAGTTAAAGACATTATAAAAATTTTAATTTAATTTAAAAAGAAAATATATTTAATTTTTTTGATTTTCTTACGGAATACCCCGTTTTAATAATATTAAAACCTAAAGATAAAAAATAAAAAGTTAACGAAATCGAAAATTTGGTTTTTAGGAAAGTAATTAACTATAAATAATTAAATGACATTACGATTAAAAACAGATATTCTTTAACTTTAAAAAGTACATTAAAAAAACATTAGTAAAATTAAATAATTTATCGTATTTAATTTTCGAAACGGTTATTACCGTAGTAAAATGGCCAAAAAATGAAAAACGGCATTTAAAACAATATATGGACTTTACGAATACAAAATAATACTTATAGGACTTATTAATGCTCCCGCCAGTTTTTAACGATTAATTATAACTATTTTCAGAAAATTCCTAGATAAGTTTATATTTGTTTATTTCGACAACATTCTTATTTATTTTGAAACCTTTAAGAAGTGCAAAAAGCAAATTATTTAAATACTTTAAACGTTAAACAAAGTAAATATCTGAATTATCTCTGCCAAAAACGTATAACATATATAAAAACTAGATTTTCTGAAATATATTTTCATCTCCGGCCAAATTCAAATTTAATTCTTTAAGATAAAAATAATTAAAAACTGACCTATTTCTAACAAAATAATTATTATAAATATCCGACAAATCTTAAAATTTACGGATTACGTCCGTGGCCTAATTAAGAAATACGGAAATATAATTAAGCTATTAACGAAACTTATTATTAAAGAATATATGGGAAAAATATTTGAACTCCTAAAAGAAAACGAAAAAAGCATTCCAAATTTTGAAAAATGCAATTACTAGCGGACCCATAATAAGATTACCTAACGCCGACAGAAAAAAAAACGCTTAAAAACGGATTTTTTAAACTATATATTAAATACCGTTTTAAAATAATTAAAAAATAACGGCAAATGGTACCTAATGGTATATTACTTAAAAGCATTTTAAAATACAAAATCCAAATATTTAATTTATGATAAGGAATTATTAATAATTATTAATACCTCTAAGGAATAAAAACCTTTCTTTAACGGAACAAAAAAACCTTTTAATATTTACTTTAATTATAAAAATCTTACCCGATTTATAAAAGTATAACGCTTAAACAAAAAATAGAAAACTTAGATAATTTTCCTATTCAGATTTAATTTTAAAATATATTATATTAAAGGAAAAAAATATCCAAGCAGATATTTTTAGTTGCAAAAACAATTATGATACCGAAATTCCCAAAAGAATATGCAAATACTATAATAAAATAAGGATAACATTATATAATTATACGAAATCCTAGAAAAACTATTCCCCAAACTTTTAAAACGGTTTCGGAATTTTTATAATACGAAGGAATAAGAAAAGATTCAACAGTTAAAGGAATAACCAATGGACCAGTTATTATACCATAACAAGATTTTATTCCAAAAAAATCAACAAAAACGATTCGTAAAGGAATTTTACGAAAATCCATTATATAAACATTAAGAAAATTTTAAAACCATCCGACGGTTATAAGAAAAAGACAACTTCTCAAAGTTACGTCGAATGGTCAAAAGAATTATTAAAAATTGCAATATTTACAATAAGGCCAAGGTAACACGCCATAAGCACTACGGACTGTTATAACTTACGGACATTCCTAACAAAATATAAAATACCCTAATTTAAAACTTTATTATTAACTTATTTCCATTAAAAAAATCTAATTATTAAAATCCAATATGACGGAATGTAGGTAATCGTTAATAGATTTATTAAGTATGGGTATTTTTTACCTTTTAAAAAAAACGTAACGACAAAGCAATTAGTTTATGCCTTTATTAGATATTACTTTAACAAATACGGAATACCAAAAGAATTATTTCCGACAAAAATACGTTTTTAACTTTAAATTTGGTACCAGCTTTTTTAAACAAATTAATATTAAATTTAAATTCTTAATAACATTTTAATCTTAAATAAACGGCCAAATTGAATAATTAAACCAAATTATAAAATAATATTTTAAAGGTTATTATAATTATTAACAAAATAACTAGGTAAAATTTTTACCACTGGCGCAAATCGTTTATAATATATCTGTTAACAAAAATATAAATTTGTTATTTTATATAACAATATACCAATATAATATAAAAACAAAATAACTCAAACAATATCTTAATAAGGTACCAAAAATTGTTACGATTATTTTAAAAATAAAAATATTAATAACAGAAATTAAAACGATTTAAGCCCGTCTTTAAAACGAATTATAATTTCTTTAATACTAAAAAACCTAATATTATAATAAGAAAGGAATTAAAAAAATAATTTTAACAAAAAGAAATAAAATATATCTATTACACCAGAGGCAAAACGTAACTTTGAACATCTTTTAAATCAAAATAAAAAAACCTAGTAATAAATTTAATTTTAAAAATTTTAACCTACTTAAAATTAAAGAAATTATTTCTAGAACTAATTATTAATTATTACTACCCAAAAACATAAAAATACACCTTATTTTTCATATTTTATTTATTAAAATTAGCATTTATAAACGCCTTATTAGAAAAGACCGAAAATTTAAAAACATTTTTAACAAATACAAAATCGAATAAATATTAAATTTCAAAATAATCAAAAATAAGATGTAATACCTAATTAAATAAAAAAAATACTTATATAAATAAAACATATAAAAATCATTTAATAATTTAACGTATACGATAGACTTAATTAAAACATTTTACCGACAAAATCCTAACCGACCGTTTTTAATACGGCTAAAGTTACGGGCGATAACGGTCCCTTATTTAAATCCAAACTTTCGGCGTTCCAGTTAAAAAAATAAACGCCTTTAAAATAACGTCCATCTTAGATATAAACTGTACTTGCTTCACGTCTACGTAGCGCCGCTTTTTTTCATTCTTTCCCGTTTTTTTAATTAATTTAAATTCAAATTTCTTTTAATAATTTTACGGCCCTTTTTTTAAAAAAGCTTTATTAAAGGCGTAAACGCCTTAATTTTTAAACAAATTCCTTCGATTTTTCGTTTTACTAACGGCATAATTCGGCTAACCTTTTTTTTACTGCCTTTTATTTTTTTTTTGCAACTTCTTAGTATAACAAAAAGCTATTTTCGGTTTTACGTTATTCGGGCAATAAACGGTTTTGCGTTTCGTTTATTTTTTGCAGCAAATTTATGATTAAAACGTTATAAAAAAACGTTACCGACGGATATAACAATTATAATTTAAATATTTCGTAATAAAAAAATTGGTTTCGTTAAATCGGACACAATTCGAATAAGAAAAAGCCTTAATACCAAATTTTTAATTAAATTAATATAAATATCGCGGAAACCGCATTAATTCAACCGGGGTTTTCTTTTTTCTTTTTGGATACGACCTATTATAGTAAAGTTAGCTGGGATACTTCCAATTTTTTTCAACAAAAATAAAATGGCGACCTACGGTTCTTATCTTTAGAACAAAGATTTTTGGAAAGGGAAAATAATGTTATAGGAATAGGGGTTCCTGTTTCGAGGAAACCAACCTTTAAGGCTTAACGCGGACTTATTACGGTTAAATTTCGGACGGAAAGCTTAGTTCTTAAAAAAATCTGGTTAATCTGGGTAATTTGGAGACCAGATTATATAAATCCACTAAATTTACGCCACATTTACTTTAGGAGTTAGGATATATAATAAATCAATTTTTTATATAAATAGCACTTACTTAGTTTCGTTCCTTAGCTATTAATCTAAGCTTTTAATCCAAAGAAATTTATACCGTCCTTTAATTAAGGAAAAAGTCTTTAAATCTCTTTAACGAATAGACCACTGAATTATTCCTCGCCTTATTGTTACCTGCAAATCAAGACCCCATTTCGGATACTGCTCATACCTCCAGGTGGATGTATGATAGGTTCGTTACAAAACTATATCCCATTACATTCTTTTTATACAAGTTAAAAAAAGCCGAGCTTAATTACGGCATTCCAGATAAAGAATTTATGGCTATTATCATGGCTTTTAAGAAATTCAAGTACTTCCTGAAAAAAAATCTATATTAGGTTAAAGTTTATACGAATTATTCAAATTTTACCCGTTTTACTATAACTAGAAAACTTACAGGACGACAGTTAAAATATGTAAAGAAATTGGCAAACTTTAATTTTGTTATCATTTACAAAAAAGGTTCAGAAAACGGCAAAGTGGACGCTTTAAGCAGATAACCAAACCTTAAAGAAAAATTGGTCAAAGTTAGTTATATAGTTTTTGATATTACCGCAAAAGAACATTTACGCCTACGACAGATTACGACAATACGAGCCGTACCCCTTGATATACATTAGAAAATCTAGTAATATAATAATAATTTACCAGAAACCCAGAAAATAATCAAAATACAAGTGCCAGAAGAATATCAGGAAAACCTAATACGAAAGATACATAAACACTAGTTGCATAAACACCCAGGGATCCACAAAACCTTAAGATAACGCCCCCATTCGCGCTCTACCTTAACAACGCGCCACCCTACAACCGCGTTACGCGTTAATTCACCTACTGATTTTTTTCTCTATAAAAAGCTTTTTAATAACGCTTTAAGAAATTAAAAAAAACATCTTTTTTTATCAGAATTTGCGCTTTTGAATAATATGCAGCTTTCAGCTTAATTCCGTACGGCGCAGGCGATTAATGAAGTAATACGTAAGAAGTTTTTGTGTTTAGCTTCTAAGGGTTATTAAGTTGACAAAAAATATATCTTTTGCCGTATCCAAGGTATACGGACGAAAGAAGATTTTAATAAAAGTTATCAGAAATTATTACGAATCCAAAAAAAAAGCTTTAACCTGTTAGGTTATCGTATAGGGTTAATTAGGTTATGTATTATCTTATTCGCGATTCTGTTTATACGTATAACGCCTCCAAATTAATAATAACAGCCTTAAACGCTTAGGAAAAGGTTGGGTAGCCCGATTTTTGCGTCGCTATTCTGGAATCAGGATTTTTAAAGGCAAATTTATTAACTATAAGTATTTAAAAGACGTTTTCCCGGCCTTTATTAACGTCTTATTCGGGCGCTTTTCTTTGCCGGAGGTTAAAGTTATTACGTAAAGGAACCGATTTAATGCGGGCGAAATCGGAATAATAAAAAATATAGGCGAAAATTATTTCGTCCTTGGAAATGCCTTTAAGGAAAGTATTTTCTTAAAAAATACGTTTAAAAAAAGATAAATTACTATAATTGCCTATATTAATGCTAACGGGTATTTAATATTATTTTTCGTAATTCTTAGCGGCTTTAATGTATAATAACAATAATTCCTTAATTCGGACAATAAAATATACGAAAGCTAATATTTTATTACGTTAGAAAACGGCTGGACGAATAACGAAATCGGCTTAAAATAATTTCGCAAAATTTTTATTCCTTTTATTAAATCCGAAAATTCGAATAAATAAAAACTATTAATAATTAACGATTATAAAAGCCATATTACCGAGGAATTTATATAAATATGCCTTTAAAATAAGATATATATTATTTTCTTATTTATTTATATTTTCTATATTTTTTAACTTTTTAATATAAGTATATTTGTTACTTTAAAACGGAAATACCGTTATTAATTCCGCGAACGTTATTATAGATAGGTTTCCGAAATTACAAATAAAATTGATTTTTTTAAATATTCGCAAAAACGTAATAAGAAATCATAATAATTTTAAAATATATTATAAAAGGTTAAGAAATAATAAGTTTACGTCTTAATAATAAGGCGAAAATATTAAATAATAAGTACGTTAAGAAAAAAGGGGGAAATAATAAATATATTTACCCGGAAAATAATTTTTACCTTAGAACGACTTAACTTTTTATCCTAAATAGCTGCTTTAAGTATTAACATATCTAAATCATTTAAGGAATTAATCCGAATCGAAAAAGCCTTAATATAAGTTAATCCAGCTTACGGAAATCTTACCGTACGCCTTTTATTCCGCAAGTTCGCCAAAGCCCCTAACGATAAAACCGCCAAATTTTTTGCTACCGAAGTTCTTAATAATTAAATAACTGCAGCTCTTAAAAAAGCGAAACCTAAGAAGCGTAGGAAGGTACAGCCCGAGCCCAATAAGGGCTTCGTAAAAATAATCTCGGTCAGGAAGGTAAAAGTAGGGCGGAAGGCCCTTACGAAAGGACGTTCCACCGTCACTGGGCAAAATCAACAGGAAAACGAGCCTTTCGGAAACAACGAGGATCACGAAATGGAAGCGGATTACATCGTTATACGTTCTACTTAATATGGAATTAATTGATAAAGTGGTTATTAAGATATTATTATTTGAATAAAAAGGTTGTTGTGGCGATGGCTTCAAAATTGGGTGGAGCGTTGATGGGGTGAAGCGCGGATGGGGAGGTCATCTTAAAACGGCTTTAACGCATATATTACTTTTTAAAAATGAAAATAATGGTTCAAAAAGTTCGAAAATAATACGACCTATATAACAAAATTAAGACATAACGACATAAGCCTTACGAAAAATTACAACTACTACTAGTCTTAAAAAAACCATAGGATTCGATCATTATGGATTTCATTATTAAATTTCCCTTATCCAAAGATCCAGTAACAGGAATACATTATAATAGCATTTTCGTAATCGTCGACAGATTTACGAAATTTTCATATTTTTTACCTTATCAAAAGGATACTAACTCCGAACAAATGGCATATATTTTCTTCAGAAATATCTTTAACGTATACGGATTACTATACGAAATTATTTCAGATAAAGGAACCACGTTTGCCTCAAAATTCTGGCAAGGCCTTACGACACAAATCGATTTAAATCACAAGTTATCCAGCGTATTTAGACCTTAGACGGACGGACAAATAAAACGGTTAAACCAAATATTGGAAACGTATTTGCGATGTTATATCAATTACGAATAATATAACTGGGTTAAGAAGTTACTAATTGCTCAGTTAGCTTACAATATAAATTACTATAAGAGCATTAAAACAACTTCAGCATTCGCAAATTTTAGGTTTACACCGGATGTCTACAGAGATGCGTACGACGGACCTGTTAATATTAAAGCAATCTTTATATTAGAAAAGCTTAAATAACTATACTAAAAAATAAAGACAAAGTTTAAATTCGTACGGAACCAGATAAGTAAATATTACAATTAAAAACGGTTAAAAGACCAACCTTCGAAAAAAAGGAGATGGTTTTTTTAGCTACAAAAAATATCCAGACAAAACGACTCAGCAAAAAACTCGATTTCAAGTATATCGGTCCATACAAAATTATTAAGAAAATTTCAAAAAACAATTACCAACTAGAACTTTTACCCAAAATCAAACTCCACCCAGTTTTCCATATTTCCTTGCTTAAGTCAACGGCAAATACCATCGTAATACGCAAACGATAAGACGATATGGAAGCGGAAAACGAAACTACCTACGAAATAAAAAAAAATTTTGACGTAAAAAAGGAAAACGGACTTACGTAATATCTAATCAAATGGAAAAAGCATCCAAACTCCGAAAACACCTGGGAACCAGCCAAGAATCTTATGAATGCCCAGCGTTTATTAAGGAACTTTTATCAGCAACACCGAGGTCAGCGGGGTCAAAAGCCCCCTAGCCAATAGACGACCAATCGGTGGACTTAAGGTTGGACCAGTCGAGGGGAAGCGCGGCCTCTGCTGACGTGGCCTTGGTGGCCTTCGGTTCGGCCCGTTTTTCTTGACGCTCCAACTCTTCCAATTCCTCCAGGTTGTCGATACCACGGGACACAGCTTTTATCATTTTATTATACCATATTCTTTTTTGCTTCCGTAAGCGGCGCAGACGGACGTTGACCTAATCAGCCTTTTTTTCGGCAGCCTCCAACTCCAGCTTAAGTTTTCGATATTAAGCGGCGACGCGTTGCAGTTATTCGGGACTGAGGCCCCGTACGTCACAGTTGGATTAATTGTTTTGAATGCAGGACAAATAGCGGGAAAAGTCGTCCTCAGCCAGTTTACATTCCAGTTTCCTTCGTTCGCAATAAAAACAAGGCGTTATTTTGGTAGGGTTTGCAAAAAGCACCGCGGCCACTAAGGAGTTACGCTAAGCGGTTTTTGCTTTAAAAAAAAGTTTAGCATATTTCTTGATACGACCCGTTATAATAAGATTAAAGACTTAAGTCAAACACCCGGTCAACGCACCACCCCCTCAACGCCCCACCCCCAATTTGAGGCTATCGCCAAGCTATTTATATACTTCAAAAATCAATAACTTAACAACCAATTAAGTAACCCATATCGGGTTTTAACAAAATCGCATTACTATACAATCAGGATCATTAGTATAATATTCGCTTTTTTTATTTCTTTCGTCTTGGGCTTCGTTTTACGAAGTAATAACGGAAGGTCCTTGCGCGTTCCCCTTTAGCCCGGCTTTTACTTGCCTAACGTTCTTTAACCGTACAAATTCTTTATTGGGGTCAGTTTTTACCTTTCTTAGCTTTTTTAAGCGTACCTTTTTAAGGGCTAAAGTTAATTAGCTGTTATGAGTTTCGAAAGCGGTTAATTCGCTATTAAATACGTTAAATACTTTGCTAACCTTACGAAAAAAAAGCCGAACGGTAATTTTCCCGAAAACTAGGTCGATTTTAATCAAAGTTTTCTTAAAGATCCTTATATCCTTTAAAGATTTAAATGTATTAAAATTTATTAAAGTGAATAACGAAAGAAAATCGGGTTATTTTAAAATAATAAGCAATTCGGCAGCCGGTCGATTTCCCGTACTTTCGTTTTTTTTATATATTTATTTTTTAAAACCTTATCCCGATTAATAGGCCATATTCCTGTCGCCTTAAAACCACTTATTATATATTATAAAACTTTTATAACCTTCTTTCAGGCCTTGGCAAATGCCTATAGAAAATCCGTTTTGTTTGTTACCTCCAAAACCCTTTCATAATAGCGCTCT
Source organism: Monosporascus cannonballus (assembly GCA_004154925.1). Classification (NCBI taxonomy): domain Eukaryota; kingdom Fungi; phylum Ascomycota; class Sordariomycetes; order Xylariales; genus Monosporascus; species Monosporascus cannonballus. Next base: position 87,090 of record QJNS01000190.1, on the reverse strand, counting down.
CAGAACTAATAACGGAACTTACGTTTTAAAACGGAAAAAATACTTACATTAAGCGGTTACCATATGTACGATAAATATAAGAGTAAAAAAATAATATAAATTTTATTAATTAAGTAAGTCCATATAAATTTTTTAATCATATAGTTATTATGGCCATCGATAATAAGGAATTTTTATTCCTACGGATTAATAGGTTTAATATAGGAAATAAATATTTTTCGCAATTACTATAATCCAATATCGGTATTAATCCAGCTATTTAAAGATATTGTAAAATATTAATCTTTATATGGTTAATTTTCCGTATCGGAAAATCATTATTATTATACGTTAACGCCGTTAAATATAATTAACGAAAAAAAAACGCGTTTATTTGCGCTAATATAAGTTACAACGGATATCTAAGCGCGTTTAAAGGCATTTTTTAAGAAAATATACTTTTTAAAGGTTTTACCAAGTATAAAAAAGTTTTTTCCTATACCTTCTATTATTACGAATTTATTTACGTTATATTTATTCCGGGAATATATTTTCCGTATTTCTAGTAAAGCTAAGTAATCGAATAATACGGTATATGCGGCCTTAATAACCCCGTTCAAATACCGATAATTAATAGCCCAACGCTTAAAAGTCTTAATTTTATAATAACGTTAAAAAAATCGCGTTACTTATTTTTTTCTTAGCCGTTCGCGGTTACCGGAATTAATAAGGAGGCGTTACGCGTACGTACGGAATCGGGAATAAGGAGGAGCGTATTTAAGCTGGCCTTGGATTACGACCCATTTAGCTAAATAATTTTCTAAGACCTTGGGTACCTTTTAACGGTCCTCGTTACGTTTTTCCCGGGTCCGTATGCCGTCGATTTTGCGACGAAGATAAATGCGTTCGATCTGGTGTAGCTTAAAGGCCGTTCGGATGGACCTCCCATTTGCGACCTCGTTAATCGCCTTCGCAGTACGCAATTGAGCAGCAAATCCCATATCGTTAAAATCGCCTAATTCTGGAGATTAAAAAGGTATCATTCTTTTTCCAATAAGACGTTATTTGATGAAGATATATATAGTTGAAGTTAGGGTCAGTGCGTTGGGTGTCTCGAAAATTCGGTGGGGCGTTGAGGGGGTGGTGCGTTGACCGGGTGTTTGACTTACAGAATAAAAATCTTCGGGACGAAAATCCTGGGAAAGGGAGAATCGTATCATAACCTAACGTACTTAACATATCCAGAAACAGTCAAAACAAATGGAGCATAAGGGGGAAGTTACGTAACAGGATCATTAGGATCTTACGAAATCCACGAAAAACAGGATTATTAAGATCTTGCGAAATCCACGAAAAACAAAATCATTAGGATTTTGCAAAATTGTAATAATCCAGGTAAAACGAGGTAATTTGGGATAAGTATAAAAACATTCGTTATTTCCATAATCTAGATAACACCAGCTTGCAATAATAATTCGTTACCTAAGATACCCTTGGTATTACGAGACGTGACACGATTACTGTGTCCATTGCTCAGATTCCCACGATACTCCTGCCAACATAAACCCGTACGACTAAGGTTTAATAGTTGGTTAAACCGCCTAGCCGTTACACTACGGCAGCATACTTATCCAGATAGCTTTTAAGCTGAACTAGGAACAAAAGGCATTAATGGCCAAGTTCTTCGATGGCTTAAAGAAAAATGTTTAAAAGAAACTTTTTCAAGCTGGACCGGCCCGAATACTTGTTAGATTACATCGCCATGGCCGTCAAGATCGATAACAGACAGTATGCCTGGCGTACCAGAAATACCAAAAATAAATATAATAACAAGCCCCGCACCAATACCAGTGCCCCCCGACACAACAATACTTCGTATGGTACAGCACCAGGACCTATAGATCTGGGAACGGTTCAGAGGAAAGATTGGAACCAAATCCAGTACTTCAACTGCGGTAAGATAGGACACAAGGCCTACAAGTGCAAAACACCCAAGAAGCCACGACAAGATAAATGGAAACCAGTCCCCGAAGGACAGCCTAAAGAAAACCAGAAGAACGACGGCCAGGCCATCAACATGATCTAGGCCAAGTACGCACCAGGCCCACCATGGCGAGAAATCCAACAAGGAATGCGAAAAGCCAAGAAACTAGCCCAGAAGGCGCCAGGAAGACAATAACACGCCATGAAGGAATAGTTGAAGGAACATCAGGAGTGGATAGAGGATGTCTGTCCTGGGACGCCAGGGCAACACGGCAAAATGCACGCTATCTATTGCAAACGGCAGCAATGCCACTTTCATAATAAATGGAAGAAAGTAATTTATCAGCGAATTATGGGTATGTATCAAAAAGGATTGGATTTCCCCAACTAAACGCGAAAAAACAAAAACGATAAGTAATGGTACTAACATTTTCGGACCATTATATTATAAGATGATATCGATGATAAGCCGCTTTATAAAGCTGGCGAAAAGGAAAATAATGCCTGCAGAAAAACCCTTTTTGCTATTATAAATGGTATAACTACCAGACAAAAAAGAAGTTAATCTAATATACCGTAAAAAAGCATTATCAGAAGGCCATTACGGACCTTTACTTTTAATTAGCTTTCATAACCGACCTTAAAAAAACAAGCTTTTAAAGAAAAAATTCGACAGTTTACTTAAAAACTTTATTTAAGAAACAATAAATCATAAAAAACTTAATAAGATGTTATATATTATATTAGAAAACAGTTTACTAAATAAAGTAAAAAGATATAATAAAATTAAAAATATCTAATATAATTTAAAAAACCTATTCGACGACAAAAACGAGAAATGTAACAGTTTAACGCGTTATATACGCGGATACAAAAACGACTTAACAAATTCGAAAAGCAATTTAAAAAAAAGATTGCCTGTAAAAAAGCCGCAGAACGACAAGACTTAAAAAAGTAAAAAAAAAACTTTCAAAAAGAGCCTTAAACGCGATAATAAAAATCGTTAATAACCTTATTACTTTAAAAATACAAATTAAAACGTGCTGGTATACCGCAATAATGAACAACGGAACTCTAGGCGGGAATTACATTACACCAAATATAATCAATAAACTTAGGTTACCATAGAAATATAAGTTAAAACTTTAAACAATTATAAATATCGAAAGTTAGGAATTTATTTACGGTAACGGAAAAATCTTACGCAAAATTAATCACCTCGAAATTTTTATTTAAGGACGATATTAAACAGATAATTTCGATATCGTTTCATTAAAAATTACAATATAATCTTAAAAAAACTATAAATACACCAGTACAAGGCCTTAGTCCATAAAGGAACTAGCTAGATAAAGTTCGCTTTATACTCCGTCGATAAAGAAAAAAAAAGAAAAATTAAAATCTCAATACTTAATCAAAAATGGCAACAAGTACAGATATAAAAATACGAAAAACACCTTACTACCGAAAAAAAACAAGATACAAAAAAAAGAATAAGCATTAAACAAAAATACAACGTATCGTTATTATCATCAAACCAAATTTTAAGTAATTAAATAACGATTTAAAACAATACCTCCAAATGTTAAACGATTTAATTAATATATTACCATAATATCACAAATACACACAGCTTTTCAAAAAAAGACTTAATACGAAATTATTAAAACGGAACGAATAAAATTATAAGATAGTTTTTAAAAAAAGTTTATTTACGAAATTCTATTCCATTTACAACTTTAACGGAAATAAATTGCAAATATTTAAAGAATATTTAGAAAATTGGTTATAAAAAAGATAAATTCGACCCTCGAAATTACCCGCAAAATATCCTATGTTTTTCGTGCCAAAAAAATAGCAAATTACGACTTATAGTTAACTATTGCGAATTAAACGACATCACCGTTAAAAACCGAATACGATTACCTTTAATTACTGAAATAAAAAACCGATTCCATGGAGCCAAATAGTTCACAGCCTTCTATCTTAAAAATGGATATAACCTTATCAGAATTAAAAAAGAACACAAATGGAAAACAGCTTTCAGGACGAAATACAGGCTATTTAAATGTCATAACCCAACCAGCCTTAGGTCCAAGAAACGGTCGGACCGGGGTGGCACGGACAACAAGATCACGTAACTAGGTGCTCAGTGGTGATCTACTAAGTAAAAAAAACTAATTATTGTTTAGTTAAATAATACAAAGCAATCGCTTAGTAGGAAAACATTAAATAAAAGTACGTAATTAACAAATTAATAATATATAACGGTTTATTATTTCTATAAATTTAAATAACTTTAATTTATAATATTCATTCGTTTCCTAAAACGCTTTTAGTATTACGAAACGTAATACGTTATTATATTTATTACTTAAATTTTTACGATATTCCTATTAATATAAACCCGTACGACTTAAGTTTAATAATTTATTAAACCGTTTAACCGTTATACGATACAAATTTGTATTTAGTAATACCGTTAAATTCTAAGTAATATCGCCGACATCATATTTACTAGCAAATAATACGAATAGCCTATTTATCGAGTTTTTAAGAATTTTAATACCGGGATAAAATCTGAGAAAAAAAAAGGATCGGTTTCGCGTTTTTTGAAAAGAAGTATTCCGATAACTGGATATTATAAACAAATGTATCCTTTAATTTAAATAAGATAAGAATAATTTTATTATGTTTTTCCAAGCTGCTTATAAGAAAATTAAAGAATAAGAAAAAGCTTCCGAAATTAAAAAGGTTTTTTCGATTAAGCCAGATTATTTAGTTAAATCTTACCAAAACTTTAAAAAAAATCTTTAAATCTTTTAAGCCAAAACCTTTTAACGGAATTTTAATTAAATTATAAATGTTTTTAATTTAATACCGAACATATTTTGGGTATTTCCTTATTTAATTAATTACGTTTATTATATGCGTGAAATTTGCGGTTAAACGATTTACCGAAAACGCAATTATTTGGTTTAAGCCCGTTATGAAAAAATATGTTATTTTGTTTCCGGCAAAACAAAATCCGGAAATTATACAAATTTATAATAATTATAAGCAGTTCGAATAAATATTAATAAAGGTATTCGGAATAATAAACGAAAAAATAAAAGCCCAAATATAAATCTAGCAGTTATTATAAAAAGGACTAATATCTAGTTATGGCAGTACGTTTATTTAACTAGTATCTAAGTCAAATTAGGAATAAAAAATATTAATGTTTAAATTTTTTTGATTACCTAAAAAATAGTATAAAAAACCTTTTTAAGTTCGATCGGCCTAATTACTTATTAAATTATATTATTATGGCAGTTAAAATTAACGAGAAATAATATATTTGGTATATTAAAAGTACTAAAGGAAAAAATAATAACAAATTTCGATATATAACTAATATTAACTTTTTTCGGCGTAGCAATATTTCTTATGGTATTAAGCCAGGCCTTATAAAACTTAAGGCCATTTATAATAAAGCCTGGAGCCAAATTAAGTGTTATAATTACGAAAAAAAGGGTATAAAGCTTACAAGTATTTTTCGCCCAAGAAATTACAATAAAATAATTAAAAACCTATATTAAAAAATAATTCAAAAATAACCAAAAAACGATAAAAATATTAATATAATTTAAATTAAGTATTTGGTAAGACCGCGGTAACGACAAATTTAGCAAGGAATTCGAGAAACCCGAATTTTTGTTACGGATCCCCGAGTAGACCCGTTCTGGAGGCCCCAGGGCTGCAGAAGAGGGAAAGCTCCATACTCTAAGTTACGTGACTTAGAGTGATTTAACTGATCTATTAGATTACATAGATCACTGTGATCTGGGTGATCTAACAGATCCAAGAGATTAGTGTTACACCAGTAGAATGGAAGGAGGTATAAAAGCTTTAGGTTTCTTATGTAGATAGCCACCTACTTAGTTTCGTTCCTTAGTTATCAACCTAAGCTCTTAATTAAGAGGCAACTGTATCGTTCTCTAATTGAGGGAAGAGTCTTTAAATCTTTTTAACGAATAGATTATTGAATTATTCCTCGCCCTATTGTTACTTGCAAATTAAGACCCTTTTCGGATACTGCTTATACCTCCAGGTGGATGTATGACAGGTTCGTTACAATTTTGGCTTAATAAGTAATTAAGGAATAACAGAATGCCTTTAAAGGATAGCTAGAGGAATATTAGAGCTGGATAAAGAAAATTTACTCTGGGACCTTTAACCAATATAGTAAAAAATACGTTATTCATTGTTAACGTTAAAACTGCTCTTATTACGAAAAATGGAAACGATATATTTATAGCACAATTACCCGTATATATTATAAGGGATTCGATTTTCACAACAAAAAGAGAAATAATAAGAACGATGAATAAAAATATCGATATTTTCGATCGATAGTCTTAGAAAATAAATTTTTTCCGCTGGCCGTAACGGAAAATTAGCTTAAAGAAAAATGGTGCCCGCAAGAAAACCCTTTTTATTATTATAAATAATATAATTACTAAACGAAAAGAAAGTTAATCCAGCGTACCGTAAAGAAATATTGTTAAAAGGTTATTACGGATTTTCATTTTTAGTTAGTATTTATTACAGACTTTAATAAGCGATAAATCTTGAAAAAAGAAATTTAACCTTTTATTCGAATTTTTAATAAGAAAAAGATAAGGTTTAATAGGAAGCCATATACCATATTAAGGAATAATTTATCCAGTAGAAAAAGGAATTATAATAAAATTAGGAATAATTAATACGATTCGAAAAAATAATACGCCGGTAGGAACGATAAATACAGCAGCTTAACGCGCTATATAAAGAATTACAGATAAGGTTCGACAAACTTAAAAAAAAGTTAAAAAAGGTTACCTGTAAAAGAGCCGCAAAATAATAAAACCTAAAAGAATTAAAAGAAATTCCTAAAAAAAGGGCTTTAAACGCAACGATAAAAGCCGTTAATAATTTTATTACTTTGAAAATACGAATCCGACCATATTAATATAACGTAATAATAGATTGCGAAACGTTAGGCGGAAATTACATTATTCCGGATATCGTTAATAAATTTAAACTATTATAAAGATATAAGTTAAAACCTTACATAGTTACGAACGCGAAAAATTAGGAATTCGTTTACGATAACGGGAAAATTTTACGCGAAATTAATTACTTCGAGATTTTTGTTTAAGGACGATATTAAACGGTTAATTTCGATATCGTTCCATTTGGGAATTACGATATGATCTTAGGATTACCATGAATACGCTAATATGAAGTTTTAATTAACGGAAAAATTAATTAGGTAAAATTCGTTTTACCCATTATTAACAAACGAAAGAAAAATATAAAATCTTAATATTCGATCGAAAGTGGCGACAAGTACAAGCATAAAGATACGATAAATACCTTATTATTTAAAGAAACAAAATACAAAAAAGAAACGGACATTAAAAAAGAATACGACATATCGTTACCATTATCAGAATAAAATTACGGTAACTAAATAACGATTTAAAACAGCAGCCTTAAAAGTTAAAAAATTAATTAATGTGCTATTATAATATTAACGATATAAATAATTTTTTAAAAAGGAATTCGATATAGAATTACTAGAATATAATGAATAAAATTACGAAACTATCCTAAAAAAAGTTTTTTTTAACGAAGTTTTACCATGTTTATAATTTTAACGGCAGCGAATTACGAGCATTTAAAAAGTATCTAAAAAACCGGTTATAAAAAGGATAAATTCGACTTTCGAAATTACCAGCAAGATATTTTATATTTTTCGTATTTAAAAAAATGGGAAACTGCGATTTATAATTAATTACCGCTAAATAAACGATATTACCATTAAAAATCGAACATTATTAGTTTTAATTATAAATATAAAAAATCAATTTTACGAAGTTTAATAGTTTGTAATATTCGATTTTAGGGATAGATAAAATTTTATTAAAATTAAAAAAGGACAACAATAAAAAACAGCTTTTAAAACGAAATGCGGATTATTTAAGAACTTGATTACGCTAATAAAATTTACGAACGTATTAGTAATTTTTTTAGCAAATAGTAAATTATATATTACGAAAATATGTCGTTTTTTTTCGTTATATATTATTTTAATAATATCCTTATTTATTTAAAGACGGAAAAGATATATGCAAAATACGTTTATAAGACTTTTTAAGCTTTACAGAACGTAAAGCTGTTAGTTAATATAAAGAAAAGCCAGTTTCATAAGCAGGAAGTAAAATATTTGAAACATATTATTATTCCGGAACATATTAGGATGAACTCTAAGAAAATCGCTGTAATTACAAAATGGCAGACGTTAACGAAAGCTAAGAAGGTATAGGTATTCCTTAAATTCGCCAACTCCTATAGAAAGTTTATCTGAAACTTTAGCAAAATTGCCATACTTTTAACCAACCTTATTAAGAAAAAAAAAGAATTTATATGGACGCCCGAAATAAAGAAAGCGTTTTAGGAAATCAAAAATACGATTATTAACAAGTTAATATTAATTATGTACGATTTAGTACGCCCCGTTAAATTAAAAACCGATGTTTCGGATTACGCGTTAAACGTAGTAATCGGGTAACGAAATAGTTAAGGCAAACTATATCTTATTGCATTCTTTTCTTACAAGTTAAAAGGAACCCAGCTTAATTACGGCATTCCAGATAAGGAATTTATGGCTATTATTATGACGTTTCGAAAATTCAGATATTTTCTAAAAGAAAGTTTATACCAGGTTAAAGTTTATACGGATTATCAAAATCTTACCCGTTTTATTACGACTAGGGAACTTACAAAACGATAATTATAATACGTAAAAAAATCGCGAATTTCTATTTCGTTATTATTTACAGAAAGGGCTTAGAAAATAGTAAAACAGATACCTTAAGCAAACGACCGAATCTCGAGAAAAAACTGGTTAAAATTAATTATATAATTCTCGACATTATTTTAGAAAAATACCTACGTTTACGACAGATTAGGACAATACGGGCTATACTATACGATATATACGAAAAGATCAAAAAATATAATAATAATTTACCTAAATATAAAAAATTAAAAAAGTTATAGGTTTCAGAAAAACATCGAATAAACTTAGTACGACAAATACATAAGTATTAATTATACGGATATCCAGAGGTTTACAAAACCTTAAAGCAATTCCGGCGCACATATTTTTTTCCCAGAATAAAAACAATAATTTAAAAAGTACGACGATAATATAACTTTTGTAACAAGGCCAAGGTATAACGACATAAACTCTATGGAAAATTACAACCGTTACCGATTTCAAAAAGGCCGTAAAATTCGATTATTATAAACTTTATTACCAAACTTCCTTTATCCCAAAACCTAGCGACAAAAATACATTATAATAATATTTTTGTTATCGTGGATTGATTTACGAGATTTTCCTATTTTTCACCCTATTATAAGGACATTAGTACAGAATAAATAACATATATTTTCTTTAAAAACGTCTTTAATATATACGGAATATTATACGAAATTATCTTAAATTAAAGAACAACGTTCGCTTTAAAATTTTGGCAAAGTTTTATATAATAAATCGGCTTAAATCATAAGCTATATAACGCATTTAAACCTTAGATAAATAAACAGATAAAACGGCTGAACCAAATATTAAAAACATATTTACGATATTATATTAATTACGAACAAAATAATTAGGTTAAAAAGTTATCTACTGTTTAATTAATATATAATACCAATTATTACGAAAGTATTAAAATAACCCTAGCTTACGCAAATTTTGGTTTTATACCAAATGTTTACAAAAATACATACGATAAATCTATTAACCTTAAAATAATCCTTACGATAAAACAGATAAAATAATTACATCAGGAAATAAAAATAAAATTAGAATTCGTACGTAATCAAATAAGCAAATATTATAACGAAAAACAATTAAAAGGATTAACTTTTTAAGAAGGAAAAATAGTTCTTCTCGTTATTAAAATATCCAGATAAAAAAACCCAGAAAAAACCTCGACTTTAAGTATATCGGTCCATATAAAATTACTAAGAAAATATCAGAAAACAATTACTAACTAAAATTCTTACCTAAGGTTAAATTCCATCCAGTTTTTTAATTTTTTTTATTCGAATTAATACGTAATATCATTATAATTCGCAAAAAGCAAAAAAACGTGGAAATTAAAAACAAAAATATATACGAAATAGAAGAAAACCTTAAAATGAAAAAAGAAAACAGATTTACTTAATATCTAATTAAATAAAAAAAATGTCCGGATTTCGAAAATACTTATGAATCCGCCAAAAATCTTATAAACGCCCAGCGTTTACTAAAGAATTTTCACCGGCAGTAACGAATTCACTAAAGAAAAACCCCTAATTAAGGTCCTCAGAAATAAACGAATCAAAAAGATTAATAGGCGGCACGGGTAAAGGGGCCTCGGCCTCCGCGCATTTATGCTCGTCCAGTTTATCCATTAACTAAAATCCGCAATTAATAATTTTGACTTCTTTAACGTAAAAAGATTTCTTCTAATAACAAAATGGAAAAAGGCGACTAATGGTTTTATCGATATTACGTTATTTAGGTACCAAGTTTTTTTTTAACTTTTGCTAAAAACGCAAAAAACTTTTTTTAATAACAGCTTCCTTACGATTTAAACGATTTTTTTTTCTTATTACGACGAAAGAAATTAATCGGGACGCCAAAACCATTATAGCGATAACGACTCTTAATATATTTATTATAATGTCGAATTTCTTTTATTATTTAACATTTGGCGCCATTTTCGAAGCAAGGAATATACGGCATTATTTTAAAACCAAATTTAATAATATAAACAGCCAAAAACTTTAAGCCTTCTTTTTAATTAGGACAATTGCGAAGCTTATAGTTAGTAATACGATCCGCCATTATAAAAGGATTAAGAACTTACCAGGAAAGAAAAATCTTTAAGGGCAAAGATTTTTTTTAAAAAAAGGAGATCGTATTACGACCTAACTTAAAACCGGTTGCGGAAAACGATCGGGACCTACATAAAAGGGTTACGTAATTTGGATCTTTTTTGGCGTTAAGATCTAAGTGAATCCATATAGAACCAATCGAATCCAGTAATATTGGATTTGTAATAACGTTAAAATCCATTATAAATTCAATTAACCTAAAATGGATATATACGTTCGTTATTTCCCATAATGTAAATAGCTTTAGCTTATAATAACAATTCGTTACCCAAGATAGCCTTTGTATTACGAAACGTAATACGTTACTGTATTCATTGCTCAGACTTCTACGATATTTCTGTTAACATAAAACCGTACGACTAAGGTTTAATAGTTGGTCAAACCGCTTAGCCGTTATATATCATTATTACTATCCGAACAAAATTTAAGCAACTAAAGAACGATCTAAAATAATAACCCCCGAAATCAAAAGATCTAACCTATATACCATTATAATATTACAAATATAAGCAGCTTTTTAAAAAGAAACTTAACACAAAATTACTAAAATATAGCGAATAAGATTATAAAATAGTTTTAAAAAAAGGTTTATTTACGAAATTTTACCTTATGTACAACCTCAATAAAAACGAATTACGAATATTTAGGAAATATCTGGAAAATTAATTACAAAAAGGATAAATTCGACCCTTAAAGTTACCCGCAAAATACTCTATATTTTTCGTACCTAAAAAAATAGCAAATTACGACTTATAGTTAACTATCGTCAACTAAACGACATAACTGTCAAAAATCGAACGCTATTACTATTAATTACTAAAATAAAGAACCGATTCCATAAAACCAAATAATTTACAATATTCGATTTTAAAAATAAATACAACCTTATTAGGATTTAAAAAAAACACAAGTCAAAAATAATCTTTAGAACAAAATACAAATTATTTAAATACTTAATTACGCTAATAAAACTTACGAACATACTAACTACCTTTTAACGAATAATAAATTATCTATTACAAAAATACCTCGACGTTTTTATTATATATTACCTCGACAATATTTTCATTTACTCAAAAACGGAAAAAGTATACGTAAAATACGTTTATAAAGTTCTTCAAATTTTAAAAAACGTTAAACTATTAATTAACGCAGAAAAATATCAATTCTACAAGCAAAAAGTAAAATACCTAGAACATATTATCACTCCAGAATATATCAAAATAAACTCTAAAAAAATCGCTGCAATTACAAAATAACAGATATTAACTACGGTCAAAAAAGTACAAGTATTCCTTGGATTTGGTAATTACTACAAAACGTTTATCAAAAATTTTAGCAGAATTACTATACCCCTAACCAATTTCATCAAAAAAATTCAAATAAATACTACAAACGGAAAAATCATTCCAAAGAATCAAAAATGCAATTATTAACAAACCAATATTAATCATATACAATCCAGCACGCCTCGTCGAACTAAAAACCAATACTTCGAATTATACGTTAAACGCAATAATCGGATAACAAAATAATTAAAGCAAATTATATCCTATTATATTTTTTTATATAAATTAAAGAAAACCAAGTTCAACTACGCCATTCCAGATAAAGAATGTATGGTCATTATCATAACTTTTCGAAAGTTTAGGCACTTTCTTAAGAAAAATCTCCATCAAGTTAAAATTTATACGGATCATCAAAATTTTAACCGATTTACTACGATCAGAAAACTTACGGAATAACAATTATAATACGTAAAAAAGATGGCGAACTTCGACTTCGTTATTATCAACAGGAAAAACTCAAAAAATAACAAAACGGATACCTTACGCAGGTAACCAAACCTCAAAAAAATTAATTAAAATTAACTATACGGTTTTCGATATTTCGCCAAAAAAATACTTACGCCTACGACAAATTTGTAAGGAAATGAGAGAACACGGGAGGTACGGCTAAATGTCGGCGACCAGTCGCCGACCCACCTGCTTGGGACAACTACAAAATCCCATACCCGGGCGAATACACATACAACCCAGATAGAAGTCTGTCAATACACCTATTTCTTGGAATGGTCCGCGACTGCGCGGTCATCACCTCGCTTACATATCTATTCCTTTACAACCTTGCGACAATACAGGCTATATTATACGACATATATTAAAATATCAAAAAATACAATAACAATTTACCAAAAAACAAAAAAAATAAACCAACTATAGGTTCCAGAAAAATGCCAGAAAAACTGAATACACGACATATATAAACATCAATTACATAAACATTTCGGAATTTACAAAACTTTAAAACGACTTTAACATACTTATTACTTTCCTAAAATAAAAATAATATTTCAAAAAGTACGAAAATAATATAACCTTTACAATAAAACTAAAATATAACGACATAAACCTTATAGGAAACTATAATCCCTATCAATTTCCCAAAAAAATCATAAAATTCGATTATTATGGATTTTATTATCAAATTTCCCTTATCCGAATATCTAGCAACAGAAATATATTACGATAGCATTTTCGTAATTGTCGATCGATTCACGAAATTTTCCTATTTTTTACCATATTAAAAGAATACCAAGAGCGAACAAATAACATATATTTTTTAAAAAAAACATCTTTAATATATACGAATTATTATACCAAATTATTTCAAACAAAGAAATAATGTTTATCTTAAAATTTTAACAAAGCCTTTTAACGTAAATCGGCTGAAATGATAAATTATCCAACATATTTAAACCTTAAACAAATAAACAAACGGAACGTTTAAATAAGATATTGGAAATTTATTTACAATATTACATCAACTACGAACAAAACAACTGGGTTAAAAAGCTACCTGTTACCTAGCTAACCTATAACACCAGTCATTATAAGAACATTAAAACAATTCCAACAAAGGCGAATTTTAGGTTTATACCGGATATTTACAAAAATGCATATAATAAACCAATTAACGTTAAAGTAATACTTATATTAAAACAGCTTAAACAACTGCACTAAAAAATAAAAACAGAATTAAAATTCGTACGCAGCTAGATAAACAAATATTAAAATAAGAAACGGTTAAAAAAACCAACCTTTTAAAAAGGAAAAATAATTTACCTCGCTATAAAAAAACATTTACATTAAAAGACACAGTAAAAAACTTAATTTCAAATATATTAATCTATACAAAATTATTAAGAAAATTTCGGAAAACAATTATCGGTTAAAACTTTTACCAAAAGTTAAACTTCACCCAGTTTTTTACGTTTTCCGACTTAAATTAACAACAGATATTATTAAGGTTTATACGGAACGAAATAATATAAAAGTAAAAAATGATACGGTATACAAAATAGAAAAAATCCTTAATATACAAAAAGAAAACAGACTTACTTTATATTTAATCAAATGGAAAAAATATCTAAATTCCGAAAATATCTAAGAACTAGTAAAGAATCTTATAAACGTCTAGCGCTTATTAAAGAACTTTTATTAGTAACGACGGAATCGCCGAAAATAATGGCATCCTAATCCACGGTTTCCAGGGTAGCCGTAAAAAACCAATTAATTAAATCGTAAGAAAAGAATAAAGCGGTAATAAAAGCTTTAGCGGAAGCTTGTTTTTAGCATTCTTGCTTTTCCGGTTTTTTCAAAAATTGCAATTTCCGCTATACTATTTTAACGCCCTTAAAACGAAAAGAAACCTTTTATTTACGAAACGAATTAAGCGCGCAATTACCTTATTCATTTTCTATTAATAACGTTTTTAGAGCTCGAGAAAACGCTTTTCCGTAATTATTTTTTACGCTTTAAACGTTAGTTTTCGGCATAGATATTTTCTAACGAAGATAAGAAAATATGTATTCTATTGCATAGATAACTACACCTAACATAGGTCTTATATTTCATAAAGTCCATTATCATCTTATGTTTCCAACCTTTTAAAAAGCATAAGGAATACAGGATAATTTTAAAATGACATTCGTCAAAAATAAAAAATAGATTTTGGCGATGAACTATAAAAAATAGATCCTGACGACGAGTTTTAATAATACGACTCGATATGATAAGCAAAAAAAACCCGCCAAAGGAAAAAAATCTTCGGAATGAAAAGTTTTAGAAAAAGAAAATCGTATTATAATTCGATTAGGCGCAGGTTTTGGAAACGGTCGCCTTACGACTAAAGTAAGGCCCAAATAAGTTAAGTTACGTAATAATTGTTTAATAAAAATCAACTAATCACAACTGGACGATTACTTAGCTAAATATCATTAAGCAGACTATTTAATTAAGCACAATTAAACAAAAAGAGTTAATTATACAAAATAATAACATATA
Organism: Monosporascus cannonballus; assembly: GCA_004154925.1. Classification (NCBI taxonomy): domain Eukaryota; kingdom Fungi; phylum Ascomycota; class Sordariomycetes; order Xylariales; genus Monosporascus; species Monosporascus cannonballus. Next base: position 71,800 of record QJNS01000190.1, on the reverse strand, counting down.
AATACGTTCATTGCCGTAATTTAAATAATTTCAGTTTGCAATAATAATTCGTTACCTAAAACGCCCTTGATATTACGAGACGTAATAAGTTACTATATTTATTGCTCAGAATCCCACGATATCCCTGCTAACATAAACCCGTACGACTTAGATTTAATAGTTGGTTATAGCGCTTAGCCGTCACATTATATTTTTCAAAGTTTTCGTCGATGCAATTATTAATTAAGTTTTTCGTAAACTCGTACCGCGTTGTTAACCTAACCGAATATCGACCACATATTAACTAACGTACGCACCGATAAAAAATTCGCCGGCTTCTTTAATTCGTTAATAGAAAATATCTGTAAGGCAGCTTTGTAGGCGCGCTTAACGTTTAGGAACTAACTGCAAGCAAGATATTATAAAGTAAGCAATGTTATTTCTGCAAATTCTAGTCTGTTTTCGACCTAGCTCGAAATACCAATATCCTTTTAAAATAAAAAGCTTATAATTACGGCTAGGTTTTTTCCAGATAAAGCATTGAACAAAAGCTCGTTTGTTTTCTTCGGCTTGGATGCGTCGCGTTTGCCGCCCTCTTCTTTAATTTTATTCTTTTCCTTATCGCCGGCTTCGTCTTCATTTTCGTTCTTAAAAGAAAGCATGTAACGTCGTACGCCGACCGCCTCGTACTAAGCTTTCTCTTTTTTGAGCGAGGATAAGTAACACAGATTAAAAAGTTGCGATTTCTTAACCGCTTTCTTAACATAAGCGATAAAGGTTTTCCCGTCCCAGATAGTATGCTTACGGCTATCAACTACGGCCTTGGGATGGGCCGATAGCTACTTTTCGAAAATAACTCGCGTAATAATATTCGGTCGGCCATTTTTGGCGCCAATCCGGATTATGACATCGCAAGCAAGACGACATTGTTCGTTAACTTCGGTATTAGCAGTTTTATCTTTTTTTTTCGGCCTTGTCGTTTTCGAATATACGTATAGCGTTTTTATCGACAATTAATTAAGGGTATGCTGTTTACCTAGTCCGTCTATACTACTGTGACTGTTAGGGCTAGTACCTTTTTATCGTTTTTCGTTCGTTCGCTTACCTCAGCTAGCTCAGGCCTCTCTGGCTGGTTTTCCCAATTTCTTCAAAGTCACTCAAGTACCGCTCCATAATGCTAAATATTAACTAATCAAATCCCAAATCCCCGTAACGAGCCAACGAGGCCTAAGTTGTAATTGCGTAAAAACGGCTTCGTTTAGTGCATTTATTTTTTAAAAAAAACGAAAATCCGTAATAACTTAATAATAAAACCTTTTATTTATAAATATATATATGTATATATCGTTATTTCTGCCATAGCTTATTATTAATAATATTCTGGTTCTAATTACGACCTATTTGTTATTTTTAAACCGCAATGCGTATAATAGCTATAGCCCGAGCCCGTTACGTTATTATCCCTTTTTTTAAAATACGATAAATCCGAATTTTCCCTGTTTTCCCGGGTTACGCCCTTAGAACAAAATATACGTACGCGTACCTTAAATTTTTGACATTAATATAAAAAAATTAATATAACGTTTAAAAATTTTATTCGTAATTAGGTTTTTTATAATAGTTTAGGCCGAATTACTAATTCGACCGTTCGGATTAACCGATTAATTGATATCTTAAAGGAAAAACAAATATGCGAAAAATTATTAATATGCAAAAATTAATAAGAATTTTTAATTCCGGTTAATTAGGACCCTATTATACGTAAATATTATAATATATTATGCGGGAAATTTATAACTTTCGTAAAAAGGCCTAAATTCCATTATTTATCGGAAAAAGTATTATTTAAAGTTAAAATAATTCAGATTATTTTGGACAAAAATTAATATTTTATAAAAATGTTTATCTTTAATTAATTTAAATTTTTAAATTACGTAATTATATACCTTAGGAAAAAATGGTAATTATATAATACAAAATAAAAAACGCAACGGTTTCGTAATAATAACGATCTGGATATTTTTATATATTTTTTCTTTATAATTTTAATTAATATGGTTAACATAATTTCCAAAATTAACGGTAGTTATTTGCCTTATTAATTAAATAAATTTTGATTAATTTCGGATTTATTACGAGATAATATTAATATGTTAAGGGGGTTAAGGATTTGCAAAAGTTGTTATACGTTAAATAAAAATATAATTCGATTAACGAAAAAAATTAAAATAACTATATTAATTCCTTTATAATTATATAATTTAAATTAGGATAAATTACGTTTTATAATTAAGTATAATAAGGTAATATTATATTTTAATATAATAATTTTAATATTAAAGTTTATATTTATAATATAATGTTTTAATATGGTGTTATTATGCGAAATATTATTACTATTATTGCCCGTTATTATAATTACATCCTTAAAAGGTAATAAAAATACTTTATATTTTAACTTTATTAATATTATAAAATAAAATAAATTTATAAAACGTTATATTAATATTTAGTACCGTTTAATATTTTTTATTGATTCGTAATTAATATTATCTGGACTTTATTTTTTATTTTTACTAATACGTTTTAAAAATATAGTAAAGAAAAATCCCTGGTTTTTTTAAATTAAAACATATTCCGTATAATAAATCCTATTTAATTTTATTAAATGTAATTAACGAAAATAAAGATATTATCGACGATACTTGTAACGTTTATCGAAAATTTTTTTAAAGGATATATGGATTTAAAAAAAATAATTTTATTGGTTTTCGGAACGTTTTTATCTTATTTATAAAAATTAAAAAATAATTAGTTATATTTGGAAAATATAAGTTAATTAAGCGGAAATAATTGATTTATATAATAGGAAACGGTAGTTTTTTTGGTTTTTGTTTTGTTTTATATATAAATAGATTTTTGGCTTATATTTATACGTATTTATTGGCCCGATAATATAATCGGGATATATAAAATATAAGTAATTTTAAAAATAAATTATTAATTTTTAAATAAAATAATATAATTATATTAAAAATTACCAAAATTTTATTTTTTCGAACTTTTTTTATATATATAATATTTATATATTTGCATTATTTTCGTAGGAATCACGTATTCGATAAAAACCATTTATAATAAATGCATTTAATATATATGAAATTTTCGGGAATACCTTGATCGAAAACCTTTTTTCGAAAGCCGAATTTACCGAGTTTATGGAATATATATATTCTTGGTTAACAGTTCCCGAACTTAAGTTTATCGTATATAACGTAATTTTTAAATATTTTGGTCGTATCGGATAAATGAGGAAAATATTGCGGGGTTTTAATTAGGACGTATTAATAAATAAGGATTTTTTCGATAAAAGGTTTTTATTATTATTTATTAATAATACGTTATTTAATTATATAAATAATTTTACAAATAATTTATAAATATTTTATTTTTTAATTCGGAAATATAACTTATTTATATTATTTTTTAAAAGGCCTAACTTTAATTAAAACGTACCGAATAAAATTTTTTTATCGGATAATTACGGAACCGGAAACATTTTTGATCTGGCCGATATTCTATAAGGCGATAAAGTTTGTAATTTTATTAAAAAATAATAATTAACCGTTAATTAATGCCGTTTTTATCAATAAAACATTTCGAAAGTATTGTCGTTTTTTTAAGAAATTTAAATTTATTTATATTTTTTATATATTATATAATATAACGATATTAATTACATTAAGTAATTAATACCTATATTATTTTATATGGGGTTAATTAATTTAATTTTAACCAAAAAATACGTTATTTGGCCTTGTTATTACGTTTTAAAATATTAAATTAAATATTTATTAATTCGATTTTAATATTAAGTTTAATTCCGATAAAATCTAGGGAAAAAATATAAAAAGTATTTAATCGAAAGGGCGAATATTATAATTTATAATTTATTAACGAATTTCGCCGGTTGAAAAACAATATATATAATATTAATATTATTTTTTCCGAAATTCGTTTTTAATTAAGTATTATATATCATTATAACGCGAATTTTATGCCCGTAATATTTTTTTGCGAAATTAATATTACGTTATTCGGGATTTTTATAACGAAACTTTCGAACGCGTTTATTTTTTATTTCGGAATTTCTGGCGTAATAAAAGATATCCGTCTTGGATTAAAGGAAACGGCTGGAATTCCGAAAATATTTTAGCCGTAAGCCGTAAAATTATGGCAATTAAGTTTGTCGATTTTAACAATACCGTACTTATTATTAACGATGTAGGTAGGCTTAATTAGCTGGATACGGCAAAAGACGAAAATTAATTTATAAATAATTTTAATTTAACGGCTTGAAAAACTTTTAATATTAAATTTATTAAGAATAATTTGATTTCTAATAACCGTAATATCTTATATACGGAAAAAAGTTATGATTTTATGGTGTAAATTGTTAATAATTTAATTAATGGTCTTAATTAAGGCGGTTTGTTAACGTCCTCGTTATTATCGGATAAGCAAAATAAAGATTTGTCCGACGAAAAGAAGCCGTTAATATAATTTTTTATTTTTTTGTTATTTTATACCTTTTTATAAATAATATAGCATTCATATCATAATTTTAATATTAACATAATTTTATTACTTACTTAATTTGAATTAATTAATTTGGGAACTGTTTTTTATATTATTATAATTATGTGGTTATTATATTAACGTAATATATTTGCTTTCGGTAGTGGAATTACAGATAAAAAGATAATATTTTATGTTACGGTACATAAAAGAATTATTAACGAATTTAATATAAATAATTAGGTTTATAACTTGCGTAATTTTAATTAATTATATTTTAATTAAATATTTTGTTTTTTATAAAGTAATATAAAATATTATATTATTTATAATTAAATATAACGTATAATTTCGGGTTAATGCGTATATCTCCTTTATAATTAATTTATTATTTAATAGCTTTAAATATTTTGTAAGATTTTTCCCTTTTATTTTATTTTTTTTGTACGTTATTATAACTTATGTATTAATAATTCTTTTTATATTGTTGGGTTTTAAAGCTTTGTTCGTTTTAGGCGTAATATTTACGTTTAAATTTTTTGAGAATTTTTATTCGGATTATGTAATAATGCCGAATATTTAAAGATTATATATAAATTCTTTCGCCGCGTTTTTATATATAATTTGTATATTTATTGCTTATATAATTCCGTAAATTATAAATCCATAAAATAGCCATAAAATATGTATTTCCTGGCCAGGCGACCTAATTTATAAAATTATAAATTCTTTTTTGTATTACTTACATAATACCTAATTTATATATCTTTTTTATTAAATTACGAAAACCGTAATTAATCGAAAATTCGGAATTAGTTTGGTAATTAATAATTTATAAAATTAACATAATGCGCTATAACGTAAATTTTGTTTTACCGCTTATTATTACGGAAAATATTTTAAATTATATTATTAAAATTTAATATTTATATAAATGCCGTATTTTTCAGTAATAAAAAATTTTATTCCTAATATAAACTTTTTATAGTATTATTAAGTTTATAAATTTTTAATAATCGTAACGTTTTTTTAATTAATATGTATTTAGATTAATACAAAAACGTAAGGTATTTATTTCCTTTTAATTTTTTGCCATATTAATATAACTTTATGGCATATATTTGGTATTTGGAATTAATTACGCATAATATGTACTTTACGTAAAAAATATCCTATATTTTAAGATAGTCGAATATTATTTAATTAATACGAAATTGCCTTAATTAAGATTACGTTATTAGTTTCGCCTTATCGCAGGTTATTTTGATACCGGTTCCGGTTATTTTTTGGTTAGGGATTTTATTACCCGTTCTTAAAGTTGTTTTTCGGAGGCAGATTATTTTTGTTTTAGTACTTATTTCGGCTGTTTTTTGGTCCGAAATTTTGTTACCTGTTTTTAAAGTTATTTTTTAAGGGTAAGTTATTTTTCGACAATAAGTTATTTTTCGGGAGCAAATTATTTTTCGGGGGCAAGTTAATTTTCGGGGATATTATTATCGAATTTAATTCCTTTAGCCGAGCGAACAAAGTTTTTTGGGTATATTTCGAGTATATTATTAGGAATTATAATAAAAATTACCTTTGTTATATCGGCAGGGAATTTATTTATCCCTTATACTATCGTCAAATATATAAAGGTATATATTATAATATGGATTTTGGGTATTAAATAAAAGAAAAACTAATTAATAATTATTATGTTATAAATAACCTAATTTTATATATTGAAATATAACAGATATTTACAATGATAAAAAATTTTAATTAAGTTAATAATATTTAGTATATATTAATTAATTATAATAAACTTATTTAATATATATTTAATCCAAATACTTTGTTGAATTCTATTAAAAAGTTTATAACAAAATATAAATTTTATATAATTTGCCTATAATTAGTGAGTTTTTTTTATATATTATTCTTTCATTATAAAAAAAATAAGGTTAATCTTTTTACTTATATTTAATAATTTACATAAACTTAATAATTTATATTTTTATAATTACATAATCTTAAAATTTATATATATCTTAATACTAATTATATATATTACTTTAAAATATTTTTATAATTTATTAATTATCCGTAAGCTTTATACGTATATTATGAATCCTTATATATTTTTTATGAATATTAATAATATATTCGGCACTTATTTAATATACGAAATTTATCTTATTTCCTATATTTTATATTTTTTATTTTTATTTTTGGTTTTGATTAAACCGAATTTATATCGGTAAACTTACAATATTATTAAATTTTCTAATTATAATTATGTATTTATATATGCTTAATATTATATAATTATTATAATAGTATTGTTATCGTTTAATAAAATAAAATACGATAATCGTATTTAAAAAATATATAGCGATTTAGCAAAAAGTTAAAACATTTATAAAAATCGTAACGTCGTTAAGTTACTTTTTGATACGAATTATATTAATTATAGCGTTATTTTCCGTACCTTATTTTTTATTATATATATTATTGTTCTAAATTTTGCCTTAATGTACAAAATAAACTTTCTTTAAATTAATTAATTATTCGATAAAGTTTTAATATTATAAGGTTTTAATAAAGTGATTTTTATTATTATATGCCAAAAAATATAAATCGCTTACCGGTATATATATATTAATATATATTTTATTTACGATAATTTCAGAATAATATTTGAATAAATATTTCGGGGTTTAGATTATATATATATAATTTATGAAAAATTAAATATCAATATATTTATATATTTTAATATTTTTAAATTTCGTTTTTATTAAATCCCAAAAAGTTTATTAAATAATATATATTATTATTCGTTTTTTTCTTATATTAAGATATAATATTAAAATTATTAATACGGATAATACGGATTATTAAATAATAAGTTTTTAAAAACGCAAAATAAATTTCCTTTATATTATAAATTTAATTAGCGTATATTTTCTAAAAAATCATATAATTTAAGCCGTTAACAGTTTTTAGCAATTTATAATTTATAACGTTTTGCATAAAATAGATAATATTAGGAATATAATAATTTTATGGTTTTAATTAAAAGGAATATAAAACCGCAATATATCTTATAGTATATAGTATGTAAACGTTATTTTTATAATATTGAACGAAAGGAAATTTCGTAATTATACAGAATTAGCTGCCGAATAAATAATTTTTTATTAAAATTAGATTTTTAAATATCGCAGTATATTCGGTGTTAATATTGAGGATTTCGGCAGTTACCCGGAATATCCGATTGTTATTATACCTATGTAGGAATTTAATGCAAAGGAATTTTTAGAACCAGCTAGGGACCCAATTACGCCGATAAAGAGAAAACGCAATAAGGGAAAAAAAGTTAGATCCGGCCGTTAACCTTTCTTAAGGGAACTAAAAAACCTTAGTTCGAAAAAAAATAATTATTAAAGTTTTTAATAAAATAATAATAAGGTATACGGGCAATTTCGAAAAATACTGATTAGGACCGTATGCCGACAGATATTAATCCTAACAATAAAAAAAATATACTTACAAAACATAATTAATAAAGATTTATTGTAAACTTAAAATTTTAAATATTTCCAATTAATATTTAAAAAGAAATAAATGTTAAAATAATTATGTTAATAATAAAAAAATATCTCTTTTAATATGAGCAAAAGATTATTTATATTATTTATTTACCCGCATAATCGATTTTTTACCTTAGTTATTCGACCCGAACTAAAGTATTTTAAGGGTTAAAAAAGATAAACATATTTTAAAAGCTAATGCGATAAGTTCGAAAAAAAACCGGAAAATAGAATTTAAAAGATTTTAATTCGGCGTTATAAATTAAGGGTTATAAATTAAAAGGATAATTTGTTAATAAATTGCAATATATTATAATTCGAATTACGTAATATAAAATTCCGTTAATTTTTCTACTTAAAAAGATTTATTATATATTTATTACGGCATATAATTAGTCCAAATTAAAACGAATTAATATCCCGTATAAAATTTAACGAATTAAAAATTAATAAAATAACGAATTTAATAAGTAAATAATATATTAATGGCTTTAATTACTATTATGTAAATATTTACAATTATCGCGTTTTACGACCGTAACGTTATGCCAAAATCGAATGTATTTTTTGTTATCGGCCTTAATTAAAACCGGCAAAATTTCGTTTTTTAATTTTTATCCTAATATCGTAATTATTTTTTAATTTGTTATTAATATTATTATTTAACAAATATTATTTATTTTTAATTCGTATTTTCTTAATTTTAATAAAGATTATTATTTTAATTTTTTTTTCGATATATTATTTATAATATTAAGCTGCGAATTATTACGTTTTGGCGACGCCGGCGACTTTGGTAACGATATAAAAGCAAACGAATTATGCAAATATAAATACGGTAAAGAAAGCGGGGCTGGAAAATCAAAAATATTTAAAAAATAATTAATTTTGCGCCGATATTATAAATACAATAACGAAATTAGTTTCTAATTAAAATTATTTAATGTATTACGAATTATACATAAAAATATGGGCGTTATTATAATTAAAATTATAATTCCAAAATGCAAAAACATATAAATTATATGCTAATTTAATATTTAAATTTTTGGGATTATTATTAAACTATTAGTTACAAGTTTAAACCGAATAACTGTATACGGTATATTTTAATTAAAACGGGGCGTAATTTGGAACGGCCTTATAATTTTTTCCGATATTTGTCAAATTTAAAACATATTATTAGTCCGTAATATATATGGATCGGTTTATGGTATAAAGATATAACGCCGTTATTTCCAATTAAGCGAATTTCGTTATTTGCGGAAAATTATTTATATTTTTTATAAAATCGAAAATATAATTTTTTCGTATATTATATATAATACAAAAAATAAGCGGTTTTTTTAAAATATCTTAATATTATTATTTATCGAAACCGGAAACCGCCTTAATTAATTCAATTATATTTTGAATTAAATTTAGATTTTTAATTTTGTTTAATTTATTCGGAAACGTATTAAATAAAAACCGTTTAAACTTAGTAAAAATAAATATTTATTTTGCCTTTTTACGGTTAAAGGAAAACGACCGTATAAAAAATAATTCGTTTGCCCGTTATTTATATTAAAACTTTATTATTTCCCAGATAACTGCCTTTATTAAATTGGTTTTTAATTATTTTTATGTAAATAATTTTAAATTTCAAAATTCGGGTATATAAAAAAAAATTAAATATATATATATTATAATAAAGTCCAGCCGGAATTAAGTTATTACGGTCCTTTTCCAGCATAATAGCTTTATTTTTTGTTAAATATATTAAAATAGTTTTACGTACATATTTGCCGTTATATAATACGTATTATTAAAGCATTATCTTTATCCGGTACCGCAAATTAAAATTGCTTTATTTCGGAAATTTACGGTTAATATTTTTACCGGCCGAAAGTTAAAATTAAGATTTAATAATTATTTTATCTTAATTAAGATTATTCGTACTAAATTACGTATCGTCCTTTTTATTATCTAAATCCGTTATATTGCTTTTTATTACGATCTTTATATTCTTATAAATAAAACAGTTTTTAATTTACCGGGCCTAAATTATTTTTGTTATTTTAGCTTTTTTTAAAATAAATTACTTAACTTTATATTTATTAAACATTTAATAAAATACAAATAATTTGGTTCATTTATAATTAATTATATTTAATTACTTATAATTGTAAATTATTTTACCAAATCGTTATTATAAACTTTTAATTGAAAACCTTTACGGTATATCTTATTATATTATTCGATTAATATTTACAATATTTATACTTAATTTAAAAATGATAATAAATACGAAAATATAAATAATTTTATTTATTTGCTTTAAGTTATCATATACATATATTTAATTTTTGTAAGTTATTTCAAAATTATAAAATTTAATAATTTTATTTATAATTTTTAATAAATATCTCCGATTTACCATAATCTTAATTAAGTATTTATGGATATCCATAATTTTCGCTTTATTATTAACATAAATAATAATTTTAATAATAAAACGTAAATTATTAAATTAAATTAAAAAGATATCATTTAATAACCCGGATATATTAATTATTTAGAAATTTAAATATTTTTAATTTAAACGTTAACCTTTAAGTATAAAAAAATAATAATATCGATTTCGGAACGATTAATATTAAAATGCCGGATTTTTACTTTATAACCATATTTACTTAAGCCGTTAATTTAATAAAAACCGCCATATTTCGTAATTTTTTATAATATTATCAATAATTATTATATATACAAATTAATATATATGGGCAAAAAAAATAAAGTACAGGTTACGGATATTAACATATTTAAGCCGGAAGTTTTTTTATTTTAATAATAAATATATTTTGTTAATAATAACCAGATTATATTGTTATTTAAAAACAAGATTTAATATTATAATCTGCAATTAAGTTTTTAATTTTTGTTCAAAACTATAAATAACATAATTATATTATCCGGCAATTATATAGTCGAACATTTCTAAAATAGGTTTTTTTATATTTACAAATATTAAAATAAAAACAAAATATTAAATTATTAATATAAAAATTTGTTATTCTTTTGTTAATTTAATTCATAATAAAATTTGAATAATAATTAAATTAATTATAAATAAAAAGGTTTAAATAATTAAGGATTTTTTAAAACTTATTTTAATAACGAAAAAAATATTAAGTTTTTCGAAAATTAGATTATGTACCGTATTAATTTATTTTTTTTCCGTAAAATACGGCTTAACCTATTAAATATAACGTTTAATATAAGGCGAATAAACCGACGGCGCAGAATTTTTATAAGGTTATCGGCCGTATACATAATATTGGCATATAGGTTAATTACGTTTATATCGGCAAGAAACCGGTAAAAACATGAGATAAAAATAAACGTTTTGTTTTGAAAAATTAAGTGCTTAAAGGTTTAAAATATTTATCCTAAATTTTCGAATATATTACCCGTACTTAACTAATTACAAAAAAAATATTTTTCGGGGTTTACTACGGGTAATTTTAAGCCTTATATATTATTATTTTGGCTTATAAAGTTATTTTGTTATTATGCTAGCCTAAAGGAGATAAAAAGTTATAATATGTACTAATTGGAATTTTAAGTTATCTTTTTATTATAATAATTTTTATTTCGTACTAATTAAAACCATTATTATATTAGAAAATAAAGATTTTAATTTTGCATTAAATTATATAAGTTAAAATGCTGGGAGTTTCGTAATTAACATATATTGCCAAAGTTGATATTAATAATTTTTACGAATTTATATAAGAACATACCAAACGGAACGAAAAAATTACAATTTGTTATTAGGCCTTATTTTGAAGGTTTTGTTGTTTTGATAGGTATTATTCTTAAAGAAATTTAGCTGATATATTAAACCCCTGACAGATACTTCTTGATCAAAAGTTATAGCTCTGGTTACGGCTGCTGCGCCGCAGGCGCAGCCACAACCTCCAAAATGGGTTCCTGATCAAGATGAGGTAATCGTTCGCATAGAACTAAGTAGTTCTTCTAGTAAAGCAATGCGTTATTTTAAAAGTGTACCATAATCGAAATATCTTAGCCGTAGAGTTCCAGCCTCCTTGTTGTGACCTAACGGGCTTGGCGGGCCTGGAGACGGTCGGAGACAAGAAAAACTAAGCCCAATACAGAAGGAGTATTACGTGACCGGCTTAAGAAGCTCGGAGGGCTTGGGGCCTTGAGCCCCTTGAGCTATGTCTTAAGTCTTAGAGGGCTTAAGGCTTTTAAGGGCTGAAGCCCTTTAAGCATTTTGAGCTACAATTAAGATATATATACTAATTAATTCTATAATTTAGATAGTATTAGCTTATAATAAAATATCGTTACCTAAGATGCTTTTGGTATTACGAAACGTAAATACAGATATTTGTTATTGCTTAAATTTCCTACGATACTTTTGTTAACATAAACCCGTACGTTTAGGTTAAACAAATAATTAATTAATTTATCCGTCATATGTTATAAGCTTTTGTTTAATAATACCATTAAACTCTAAATAATATCATCGACAATATGTTTACTAGTCAGTAACCGACTTATAAGGTTTCCGAAAAGACCATAAGCTCCAATAAGAAAACTTAGAAAACACCTTTGTCAAAATGTTTTGGGATCAGAGTGAGAGGAACAATACGGGTATGTTAAGGACCAGTCTGAAACTTGCCCTTCTTCCCTGAAAGGGGAGTGAGCAACTATCTATAAAGCAATCACCCCGCAACGACCTCGTCGCAATCGCGTAGAAATGACACATAGAATGCTTAGCGTCCCCTCAGTTATGCGCGCAATCCCTTAGCCCATAACAACCTCGCCTTAACCAAGAAGAGGTCCTTTGACGATTGGACCTGTTTAATTAACGCATTATACAACTCGAAAAAAACAATAATAATCTTATTATTTCCTTGAAAACCGCGTATAAAAAGTTCGATAACAAAGGCAAAGCTCCGGATACAGGGAAACCTTCTAAGCCAAACCAAATTATTCAGTTAAACTTTATCAAAAAACCAGAAGAGATCTTAAAGCCTTCCAAGCTTAAACCATTTAATAATACGTCCGTAAAATTACAGTTATTCCTTACGCAGTATCGAACGTACTTTAGGTACTTTCCTATTCGATTCGCCACGCCGGTTTTACAAATTGAATTTATAATCGAACATTTTACGAAAAACGTAATTATTTAATTTAAGCCTACTATAAGGGAACATACTATTTTACCGACGAATAAATAAAACCTTAAAGTAATGCAAATATATGATAGTTACGAATAATTCGAATAAATAATAACGCAAATTTTCGAAGTAATAAACGAAAAAAAAAACCGAAATACAAATTTAATAATTGTAACAAAAAGGATTAATATCCATTTACGATAATAGGTTTATTTAATTGGCATTTAAGCTAAATTAGGAGTAAAAAGTATTAATAGCTAAGTTTTTTAACGGCCTAAAAAAACATCCAAAACAGTTTTCTAAACTGGATAAACTTAAGTACTTACTAAATTATATCGTTATAGCTGTTAAGATCGATAATAGGTAATATATTTAGTATACCAAAAACATTAAAAATAAGCATAATAATAAGCCCCGAATCAACATTAATACTTTTTAATATAATAATATTTTACATAATATTACATCAGAATATATAAATCTTGAAACGATCCAACGCAAAAATAAAAGTTAAATTAAATGTTCTAATGGTGGCAAAATGGGATATTACTAAAGTACTTATAAGAAATCTAAAAAGTTACGATAAAATAATTAAATATTTGTACCGGAAGAACAATCGAGAAATAACTGAGGAAACGATAAGAAGGTTATTAATATGATCCAGGCCAAATATTTACCAGGCTTACCATGGCGAAAAATCCAAAAGAGAATACAAAAAGCCAGCAACTTAGTCCGAAAAGCGTTAAAAAAATGGCAATATGCTATAAAGGAATGATTAAAAAAGTATTAGGATTAAACAAAGAATATTTGCCCTAGAACTCTTAATCGATATAGCGGAATGTATGCTATTTATTGTCGGCGATAAAAATATCTAACTATAAGGAATAAAAACGATATATTTATAAAAGAATTATTTATATATATTATAAAAGATTTGATTTTTTAAATTAAATAGGAAAAAATAAAAACGATAAATATTAATACCGATATGTTCTACTTATAACCCTAAAAAATGATATTTATTATTTAATAAGGGTAAAAAACTGGCCCGAAGAAAAATAATGCCCGTAGGCAAACCTCTTTTACTATTATAAATAATATAACTATTAGACGGAAAAGGAATTAATCCAGCATATCGTAAAAAAATATTACTAAAAAGCCATTATGAACCTTTATTTTCCATTAGTATTTACCATAGACCCGGAAGAAAAATAAGCTTTAAAAAAATTCGACAATTTATTTAAAAATGTTACAACCCAAGCCAGCTGGGCCTGCGAAAACGGTCCAGCCAAGATCACAAAGTTACGTTAGTTCAAAGTTACGTGATCAGTGCTTAACGGGTTTTAATTGAGTACGACTAAGTACGATTAAGCAGTATTGAACAATTGCTTAGCAAGGCTTTGCTAATCAAAGATGAATAGTGATAAAGGAATTAGGATATATACGTTTATTATTTTCATAATTTAAATAATTTTAGTTTATAATATAATATCGTTATTTAAAACACCCCTAGTATTATAAGACCTAATACGTTATTATATTCACTACTTAAATTTCTACGATATTTTTATTAATATAAACTCGTTAATTTAAGGTTTAATAATTGGTTAAACCGCATAGCCGTTATACGTTGTAAGCTCTTGTTTAATAGTACTGTTAGACTTTGAGTAATATTTAATACTGTCAAAATATCGACCAGCATTTAGGAAACATTTATTTAGTAGCTTTAGGTTCGAATTCGGGAACTAGAAAAAGAAATTCGATAACTTAGAGCTACGTTACTTACTTAAATCTTATTCGCCCGTATAAACCCTAAAAAACCGGAATTTTACGATGGGAAAAGTAACTTTTAGATTTTTTTGATTTAGATACAAGTTTACTTTTGCTTTTTGGACCTTAATAATCTAACGGATATGGTCCTAGCAATAAAAGCATACCTAACAAGAAATGCAGTTAATTAATTTAAGCTTATTATAAGGAATTTCCTAGAAATAAGAAAGCTGAATAGGGAAACTTTTATTAATAAAACTTTTTTATTTTAAATTAATTTCGAAAATAAAATACGCGATAATTTTAATAATCTGCATAAAAAACGATTTACGGCTTAATAACTTGTGCAATTCGGATAATAAGGACCCGTATTTAAGTACGCCGTAACCTTTAAAGGTTTTGCAATTAAAATAAAATAAGGAAATAACGAAACTAACGCCTTTATTAATATATTTTAAAAAGGGTTAAAAAATAATATAAAAAATAAGATTATTCGGATTAAACGATTAATTGCCCTGGACCGGTATATTATAAAAGTAATTAAAATTAATAACCGATAATTTGAACGATAATAAGAAAAAAAAGATAAAATGTTTTATATTCGGGATATAACAAATCCAATTAGGGGAAAAAATAAAACGCACCTTTTACTTTTTACGGAACGGCGTTAAGATTAATGGAATTCGGCGTTATTTATAAATAAGATTAAAGCCAGATTAAATGTTTTAATTATGGCAAAATAGGATATAAGGCCTATAAATACAGGAAACTCAAAAAACTACGATAAGATAATTAAACCCTTATACCGAAAGGACAGCTTAGGAATAATTAAGGAAACGATAGCAAAGTTATTAACATAATCCAAACCAAATACGCATTAGGCTTATAGACAGAGGTCCGATAGGGATTATTACGATAAGAAATTCGACGAGGAATACGAAAAGCCAAAAAGCTAGCTTAACAAATATCGTAAGCATAATAAGAAATATTACAAAAATAATTAAGCGAATATTAGAATTAAATAGAAAAAATTTGTTCCGGAACCTTTAATCGGTACGGCAAAATGTACGCCATATACTGTCGACGACGGGAATATCTTAATTACGAAAAATAAAAATAACATATTTACGAACAAATTATCCGTATGTACTATAAGGGATTTAACTTTTCAAACCGTACCGGAAATAATAAAAATGATAAATAATGGTATTAATATTTTCGATTCATAACCTTAAAAGATATTTAATAATTAGCCGAAGCAAAAAGTTGGCCTAAAGGAAAATAATGCCCGTAAGAAAACCCCTTTTATTATTATAAATAATATAATTATTAAACGGAAAAAGAGTTAATTTAACGCACGGTAAAAAAGTACTGTCAGAAAATTATAACGGATTTTTATTTTTAATTAATATTTATTATAAATGCTTTAGACGAAGGTTATTAAGAAAAAAATACGTTAATTTATAAGAAGTTTTTAAAACGATAACTAGGACGATATATAATGGAATGTAATTATAAATATAAGAAAACAATTTATTCGATAAGAAGAAAAATTGCAAAAAATTTAAGAGTAACTGATATAATTCGAAGGAATAGTACGCCGGCAATAATGATAAATAGAGAAATTTAACGCGTTAAACGAAAAAATATAAACAAAGCTTAATAGATTCGAATAGGAATTAAAAGAAAAAGGTTACTTATAAAAAAGCCGCAAGGTGATAAAACTTAAAGGAATTAAAGGAAATTCCCTAAAAAGGGTTTAAACGTGACGATAAAAAACGTTAACGACTTTATTGTTTTGGAAATACGAATCGGAACATACTGGTATACAGTAATAGTAAATTACGGAATTTTGGGCGGAAATTATATATACCAAATATAATTAATAAAGTCAGATTGCTATAAAAATATAAGTTAAAACCTTATATAACGACGAATACCGAAAGTTAGAAATTCGTTTACGATAAAAAGAAACTTATATTCGAAATTAATTACCTCGAAATTCTTATTAAAAACCGATACCAAATAATTAATTTCGACATCGTTTTATTCGGGAATTACGATATAATCTTAAGATTACCATGGATACGTTAATACGGAGTTTTAATTAACGGCGGAATTAGCCAGATAAAGTTTATTTTATTTTTTATTAATAAACGAAAAAAAGAAAAATTAAAATCTTAATATTTAATCGATAATGGTGACAAATGCAGGTATAAGGATACGATAAAAACCTTATTACTCAAAGGAACAAAATATAAGAAAAAAAACGGACATTAAAATACATACGACGTATTATTATTATTATTAAAACGAAATTAAGATAATTAAATAACGATCTAGTGTAACGGCTATGCGGTTTAACCAACTATTAAACCTTAAGTCGACGGGTTTATGTTAGCAGGAATATCGTGGGAATCTGAGCAATAAATACAGTAACGTATTACGTTTCGTAATACCAAGGGTGCCTTAGGTAACGATATTATATTGCAACCTGAAATTATCTAAATTATGGAAATAATGAACGTATATATCCTTTTTTTGGTTTAAGGTATTTAAGCGGTTTAAACCCTTAAGCCAGTTAAGGCCTTTAAGCCCTTTTGCTGGCTTAAGAGGCTTAAGGTATTTGGCGCCTTAAAACCTTTAAACTAATTACGTAACGTTTTGGCTTAGGTTAGAATTAACCTTTTCGTATTTTCGACCGTTTACAAAAAAGCCAAAACCGTTAAGTTATAATACAATCTCCCTATTTCTAGGATTTTTGTTCTTAAAAATCAAATTATTTATTTATCGATTTCGGTAAGTAACCTTTTCCTTTATATATTTATTATATTCAACCGAATCGAAAAATTTGGTTTTCGTAAACATACTAATATTTTAATTCTTTTAAAACGTATTAAACGTTTTGGTTTTAAGACATTTTTTATGTCCGTTACGAAAAAGAAGGTACGAAATATAAAGTTGCTCGGGGATTTTTAAAATACGCGCGATATATCCATTATAGGGATCTTTATAACGTTTTTAGTTTTTCGGAAGCCGAATACCGAAAATTTCTTAACGAAAAAGATTATTTAAAACGTGAAAAAAATAGGTTCGTAAAATACTGTGTGCCGCCGCTAACAAATTAAATCGTTTACAAAAACAAAGGCGGTTGCTTCGTTACTACGGTATAGAAATATTTCGTTACGGTATTTAAGGTACGGAGGCTATAAAGGAATTTAAGCGTTTCGAAAAAAAAACAAAAATAATTAAAAGCTGTCGTTACAGTTGTGACGTTAACGTAAGCCGCAGCCGCTTAGCCCGATATCCCGGTTATTAATTAATTAACTTTTGACTGGAACGCGTTTATCGTTATTGGTAAAATTTTTTAGTAAACGTTAAGCGTTAATAAGGTTTTTAGTAAATTCCCAAATATTTTCGGAATTTGGATACTTTTTCCATTTAATTAAGTATTAGATAAATCCGTTTTGTTTTTATATATTAAGAATTTTTTTTACTTTGTACGTTTATTTATCTTTTATCTTTACGTCGTTTTGTATCGTATATACCTTAATTATATTTATTATTAATTCAAATAAAAAAACGTAAAAAATTAGATAGAATTTAATTTTTAATGGAAATTTTAATTAATAATTATTTTTTTAAAATTCACTTAGTAATTTTATATAGACCAATATATTTAAAATCGACGTTTTTGTTAAATCATTTTGTTTAAATATTTTTGGTAGCAAAGAAAACTATTTTCCCTTTTGTAAAGGTTAATTTTTTTAACTTTTTTTAGTTATAAGATTTATATATTTAATTCCGTACGAATTTCAATTCTGTTTTTTTTTTGATACAATTGTTATAATTATTTTAAGGTAAGAATTATTTGAAATTAATTTGGCCCTTATCGCGTATTTTTTTGTCAATATTTAGAATAAAATCAAAATCTACGTTCGTAAGTATTATTTTAATATTTTCGTAATAATTAATATTATAAGTTAACTGTATAATTAATAATTTTTTAATTTAATTATTTTAATTATAATTAATATAAAATCGTAAAAAAAATTTTAAGGTTTAATTTATTCGTTTTATTTATTTATTTCTTTAAGTTTTAAATATATTGGATAATTTATGGTTTAAGTTAATATATATTATAAGGCCTTATTAAACTATAACTAGGAATATCGATTTTTTATTTAATATAATTTTCATTAGAAATCCGTATATATTAAAAATATATTTAAAGAAAATATATGTTACTTATTCGGTGTTTATATTTTCGTAATATAGTAGAAAATAGGAAAATTTCGTAAATCGATCGACGATTACGAAAATATTATTATAATATATTTCCGTAATTAGGTTTTTTAATATAAAAAATTTGATAATAAAATTAAATGTAATTAAATACTATAATCGTTGTGTAACTGGTAATAGCTGTAATTTTCTGTATAGCTTATGTCGTCGTATTTTTATTTTGGTACAAATATCGTATTGCCGTATAATTTTTTATATTATTAATTTTATTTTAAAAAAGAAATATATGCGTTAAAATCGTTTTAAGGTTTTGTAAATCCTTAAATATTTATATAACTAATATTTGTATATTTTTCGTATTAAATTCTTTTGTTATTTTTTTGGAACTTGTATTTTATCCCTTTATTAGTTTTTTAGGAAATTATTATTATATTATTAAAATTTTTAATATATATCGAAACGTATTACCCGAATTATCGTAATTTGTTATAAGCGTAAATATCTTTTTATAATAATATCGAAAATTATATGGCTAATTTTAACCCATTTTTTTCGAGGTTTGGTTATTTGCTTAAAGTATTTATTTTGGCGTTTTTTATTTTTTTTATAAATAATAATAAAGTCGAAGTTTGCGACTTTTTTCTTATATTTTAATTATTGCTTTATAAGTTTTTTGGTCGTGGTAAATTAGGTAAAACTTTAATAATTTGTATAAATTTTAACCTAATACAAATGTTTTTTTAAAAAATACTTAAATTCCCGAAATGCTCCAATAATAACCACAAATTCCTTGTCTGGAATACCGTAATTAAATTCGGTTCCTTTTAATTTGTACGAAAAGAATATAATAAAGTGCAATTTATTTTAATTATTTCGTTATCCGATTATTACGTTTAATACGTAATCCGAAATATCTGTTTTTAATTTAATGGGGCTGTTTAAATTGTATATACCTAATATTGGTTTATTAATAATCGTATTTTGATATCTTAAAATATTTTTTCCGTATTTGGCGTTAATTTGAATTCCTTTTTTTTCGTAAAATTCGTTAGGGGTATGGTTATTTTGCTAAAGTTTCGAATAGATTTCTTATAGTAATTGGCGAATTTAAGGAATGCCTATATTTCTTTGACCGTTATTAGCATTTATTATTTTATAATTATAGCGATTTTTTTAGAGTTTGTTTTAATATGTTTTAAGGTAATAATAGATCCTAAATATTCCATTTTTTGTATATGGAATTAACTTTTTTAAGCATTAATAAGTAACTTTACGTTTTGTAAAATTAAAAAACCTTATAAACGTATTTTACGGATATTCTTTCCGTTTTTGAAAAAATAAAAATATTGTCGAAATAGCAAATAATCAAAATATTAAGGTATTTTCGTAATATATAATTAATTATTCGTTAGAAGCTTGCTAGTACGTTTATAAATTTTATTAATATTACTAAATATTTAAATAATCCGTATTCCGTTTTAAATGTTATTTTTTATTTATATTCTTTTTTTAATTTTAATACAGTTATATTTATTTTTAAGATCAAATATTATAAATTATTTAGTTTTATAAAGTTGGTTTTTTATTTCCGTAATTAAGGTAATAATATTTAATTTTTAACGGTAACGTTATTTAATTATTAGTAATTAACTATAAGTCGTAATTTTTTACTTTTTTTAAGTACGAAAAATATTAGATATTCTGCTGGTAACTTTAAAGGTCGAACTTATCCTTTTTGTAACCGATTTTCCAGATATTTTTTGAAAATACGTAATTCGTTTCCATTAATATTATAAATGGGGTAAAATTTCGTCGAAAATATTTCCTTAAGGATTATTTTACAATTTTATTCATTATATTCTAATAATTTCGTATCAAATCTTTCCTAAAAAGCTATTGGTATCTATAATATTATAGTAACATATAAATTGAATTTTCTAACTTTTTAAATTATTATTTTGGTTATTTTAAATCGTTATTTAATTTCTTTAATTTCGCTTTAATAATAACGATACGTCGTATTTTGTTTTAATATTTTTTTTTATATTTTATTTTTTTCGGTGGTAAAATATTTGTTATATTTTTATGCCTGTATTTATCGTTATTATGAATTAAATATAAAAATCTTAATTTTTTTTATCTATTAATAAAATATAAGGCAAATTTTACCTAGCCACCTTTTCCATTACTTAAAACTTTATATTAATATATCTCTGGTAATCTTAAAATCATGTCGTAATTTTTAAATAAAACGATATCGATATTAATTATTCAGCATTACTTTTAAATAAAATTCTTAAAATAATCAATTTCGCCTATATTTTTTTATAATCGTAAACGAATTCCTAACTTTCGGTATTTGTTGTTATATCAGATTTTAATTTATATTTTTATAACAATTTAAGCTTATTAATTATATTTGGTAATATATAATTTCTGCCTAAAGTTTCGTAATTTATTATTATAATATATTAATACGTTCCAATTCGTATTTTTAAAATAATAAGGTCGTTAATGTTTTTTATCGTTACATTTAAAGCCTTTTCTAGGAATTCTCTTTAACTTTTCTGGGTTTTATTATTTTGCGATTTTTTTATAAATAATTTTTTTTAGTTCTTATTCGAATCTATTAAGCTTTATTTATGTTTTTTCGTTTAACGTATTAAGTTATTTTATTTATTATTAATGTCGGCATACTATTTCCTTTAATCGTATTAATTAATCTTAAATTTGTTGTATTTCCTTTTCTTATTAAATCAATTATTTTCTTATGTTTACGATTATATCTTATTATACGTCGTTTTAATTATCGTTTTAAAGGTTTTTTGTAAATTAACGTATTTTTTCCTTAATAACTTTTTTTTAAAAAATTCTTAATAAATATTAATTAAAAATGGAAATCCGTAATAACTTTTTAATAATACTTTTTTACCGTTCGCTGGATTAATTCTTTTTCCGTTTAATAATTATATCATCTATAATAATAAAAGGAATTTTCTTCCGGGTATTGTTTTTTTTCGGGCCAGCTTTTTATTTCGGCTAATTTTTAGATATTTCTTAAAGTTATAATTCGAAATTATCGATATTATTACTTATTATCCTTATGATTTCCGGTATAATTCGGAAATTTAAATCCCATATAATATATACGGGTAATTCGTTCGTAAATATATTATTTTTATTTTTCGTCATCGGAATATTTTCGTAGTTAATAATATATAGTGTATATTTTGCGATATTAACCTAGGATTCCGGGATAACTTTTTTTATTTAATTTTAAAATTCGCATAATTATTTTTATAATATTTTTTGTTATGTTCGCAATGGTTATTAAGCCAGTTTTCTGGCTTTTTATATTTCCTGTCGGAATTTTTATTAGGATAATCCCTATTAGGCCTGTTGTTATAAGCCTAATACGTATTTAGCTTGGATTATGTTAATAACCTTATTATCGTTATCATACGCCAATACGATATTTGCGCCAGAACAAAAACACGACGATACAAGCCATACGGAGAATTACAGCTATTACTAGTCGCAAAACGACCATGGCACTTAATCATATTCGATTTCATTACCAAATTTCCTATATCAAAAAATCCAGTTACAGGAATACATTACGATAGCATTTTCGTAATCGTCGACCGATTCACGAAAGTTTCCTATTTTTTATCATATTATAAGAATATAAACGCCGAACAAATAACATATATTTTCTTTAAAACTATTTTTAACATATATAGATTATTAATAAAAACTATTTTAAATAAAGGATTAATATTTGCATCAAATTTTTAGCAAAGCTTTATAGTATAGATTAACTTAAATTATAAATTATTTAGCGCATTTAAACCATAAATAAATAAACAGATAAAACGAATAAACCAAACTTTAAAAACTTACTTACTATATTATATTAATTACGAATAAAATAGTTAAGTTAGAAAATTATTAACCGCATAATTAACTTATAATATTAACTACCAAAAAAATATTAACATAATACTTGCGAATACAAGTTTTGGTTTTATTCCAAAAATTTACAAAAAAGTACGCGATAACGGTTTAATTAAAATTAAAATAATTTTTATGTCACAATACCTACGACGGCTGTATTAAAAAATAAAAATAAAATTGAAATTCGGACGAAATCAAATAAATAAATATTATAACCAAAAAAGGTTAAAAAAATTAATTTTCGAAAAGGGGGAAATGGTTTTTGTCGTTTTAAAAAATATTTAAACAAAAGAATTTAGCAAAAAACTCGATTTTAAATATATTGGCCTATATAAAATCACCAAGAAAATCTTAGAAAACAATTATTAATTCGAATTTTTACAAAAAATCAAATTTCATTTAATTTTTTACGTTTATTTATTCCAAGTAGTAGCAGATATAATTAAAATATATACGGCACAAAATAATATGGAAATAAAAGACGAACAAATATATAAAGTAGAAAAGTTTCTCGATATACGAAAACAAAACGGATTTCTCTAATATCTAATTAAATAGAAAAAGCACCCAAATTTCGAAAATACCTGAGAACCTGCTAAAAATTTTATTAACGCCTATTAAAAGATTTTTACCAACAGCGACGGAACGACCGGATATAATTATATCCCAATTAACGTTTTCTAAGGGCCAGATAGCGCTAGGCAGCTTAAAGGAAAAAGCTAAGGCGGCTAAGGAAACCTCGGCGTTGGCCTGTTCCTAATGCTTTTATTCTTCCAGCTCCTTTAGCAACTGCAATTCTTACTATATTATTTTAACCTTTTTCGAACGAAAAAATGCCTTCTATTTCCAAAAACGGATTAACCGCGTAATGGTTTCGTTTATTTCTTGCTGATAACGTTTTTGTAATTCCAGAAAACGCTTTTCCGGAAGTACTTCCTTACGTTCTAAACGTTAATCTTCGATACGAATATTTTTAAGCAGGATAAAGAAAAGCCGTTATTATTACAGAAAGAACTACATTTAACATACGCCTTACATTTGGAAACGTTTTTTATTATTTCATACTTTTAGCCTTTGAAAAAGCACAAAGAATACGGCATAACTTTAAAATTGAAATCGTCAAAAATAAAAAACAGATTTTGACGTTACGTAATAGACAAAAAAACCTGACGACGGTTTTTAATAACGCAGGATGATATGTTAAAAAGAAAAGGTTTACCAAAAAAAAAGAAAAATGTTAAGGGCAAAATTTAAGGAAAAGGAAGATCGTATTATAACCCAAGCCAACTGGGCCTGCGAAAACGGTCCAGCTAAGATTATAAAATTACGTTAATTTAAAGTTACGTAATTAATATTTAGCGGGTTTTAACTAAGTACGACTAAGTATAACTAAGTAATACTAAGTAACCGCTTAATAAAGCTTTGCTAAACAAAAATAAGCAGTAATAAAGAAATTAGAATATATACGTTTATTACTTCTATAATCTAGATAGCTTTAGTTTGCAATAGAATATCGTTACCCAAGGCACCCTTGGTATTACGAGACGTAATACGTTACTGTATTTATTGATCAGATTCCCACAATACTTCTGCCAACATAAACCCGTCGACTTAAGGTTTAATAGTTGGTTAAACCGCATAGCCGTCACAAAAAGCTTCAATAGAAAAACGACAAGTTACAGAAAACCCAATGGGATATTATATACCATAATAAAGAATAATTTACCAAATAAGGTCAAAAAATATAATAATACTAGAAATAATTAATATAACTTAAAAGAATTCTGAACAACAAAAATAAAAAATATAATAACTTAATACGTTATACATAATAATACAAGAGCAATTTAATAAATTTAAAAAAGAATTAAAAAAATTACTTATAAAAAAACTGCAAAATGACGAAATGTTACGACTCAAACCAAGATCGGTCGCAAAAAACGGTCGGACCCACATAAGAAGGGGTTACGTGATTTGGATCTCTTTTGGCATTCAGATCCAAGTAAATCCATATAGAACCAATTGAATTTAATAGCATTGGATCCGTAACGATATCAAAGTTTAATAAAGATCTAATCAATCTGTAAAGGATATATACACTCGTTATTTCCATAATTTAAATAACTTTAGCTTGTAATAACAATTCGTTACCTAAGATATTCTTAGTATTACGAGACGTAACACGTTTCTATATCTATTGCTCAAATTTCCACGATACTCCTGTCAACATAAACCCGTACGACTTAGGTTTAATAGTTGGTTAATTAGCCTAGCCGTTACACGAAACCCGAAGGAATTAAAAAAAAACTCCCAAAAAAGGCTTTTAACGCAACGATAAAAACCGTTAATAACCTTATTACTTTAGAAATACAAATTAAAACGCACTGGTATATTGTAATAATAAACTACGGAGCATTAAGCGGAAATTACATTGCAC
This sequence comes from Monosporascus cannonballus, assembly GCA_004154925.1. Classification (NCBI taxonomy): domain Eukaryota; kingdom Fungi; phylum Ascomycota; class Sordariomycetes; order Xylariales; genus Monosporascus; species Monosporascus cannonballus. The sequence goes on along the minus strand of QJNS01000190.1, from coordinate 46,064 downwards.
GAAATATTGTTAATAAATTTAAATTACCATAAAAATATAAGTTTAAACCTTATACCGTTATGAATACCCAAGATTATAATTTTACTTATGATAACGGGAAAATTTAATGCAAAATTAATTATTTCGAAATCTTTATCTAAGGATAATACTAAACGGTTAATTTCGATATCGTTCAATTTAGGAATTATGATATGATTTTAAGAAAACTATGGATATATCAGTACAAAGCTTTAGTTGATAGAGAAACTAGCCAAATAAAGTTTGCCTTATATATTGTTAACAGACAAAAAAAAGAAGAAATAAAATCTTAATACTCGATCGGAGTTAGCGACAAATACAGACATAAAAATACGATAAATACCTTATTACCTAAAAAAACAAGACATAAAAAGAATAAACATTAAAGAAAATACGACGCATTATGATTACAATTAAAACAAAATTTAAAGAACTAAATAACGATTTAAAATAATAACTGCGGAATTTAAAAAGTCTAATCTATATAATATTATAATACTATAAATATAAGCAGTTTTTCAGGAAAGAACTAAATACAAAATTATCAAAACATAATCAATAAAATTATAAGATAATTTTTTTAAAAAAAAAGTTTAACCATAAAGTTCAACCTTATCTATAACTTTAATAAAAATGAATTACGAATATTTAAAGAATATCTAGAAAATCGGTTATAAAAGGAATAAATTCAACCTTCGAAATTACCTACAAAATACCTTATATTTTTCGTACCTAAGAAAAATAATAAATTACGACTTATAATTAACCATGATTAATTAAACCATATTATTATCAAAAACTAAACGTTGTTATTTTTAATTACTATAATAAAAAACCTATTTTATAAAACCTAATAGTTTACGATATTAGATTTTAAAAATAAATATAACTTTATTAAGATTAAGAAAGAATATAAATAAACAACAACTTTTAAAACGAAATGCAAATTATTTAAGTATTTAGTTATATTAATAAAACTGAGGAACGAACCAGCAACCTTTTAATAAATAATAAATTATATGTTACGAAAATATTTCGATATCTTTATTATGTATTACCTTGACGATATGCTTATTTATTCGAAAATAAAAAAAGCATATATAAGATACGTTTATAAAGTTCTTTAAGCTTTAGAGAACGCCAAACTGCTAACTAATATAGAAAAAAGTTAATTTCACAGGCAAAAGGTGGAATACCTGGGACATATCATCACCTCGGGACATATCAGAATGGACTATAAGAAAATCGCTGCAGTCATAGAATGGCAAACGCCAACGATAGTTAAGGAGATACAGGTATTCCTTGGATTTGCGAATTACTACAGAAAATTCATCAAAAATTTTAGCAAAATTGATATACCCCTAATTAACCTTATCAAAAAAATTAAATAAATATCATAAACGGAAAAATCATTCCAAGAAATTAAAGACGCGACTATTAACGAACCAACGTTAATTATATATAATTTAGTACGCCTCGTAGAACTAAAAACCGATATTTCAGACTATACGTTAAACGCAGTATTTAAATAACGAAATAATTAAGGCAAATTATATCTTATCGCATTTTTTTAAATAAGTTAAAAAACCGAATTTAATTACGTTATTTTAAACAAAGAATTTATGGCTATTATTATGGTTTTTTTTGAAAGTTTAAGTATTTTTTTAAAAGAAATTTCTATTAGGTTAAAGTTTATACGGATTATCAAAATCTTACTTAATTTACTACAATCAAAAAATTTACGGAACGATAATTGCGATATATAAAAAAGATAACGAATTTCGACTTCGTTATTATTTATAGGAAAGGCTTAGAAAATGGCAAAACGGATACTTTAAACAAATATCTAAACCTCGAAGAAAAATTGGTCAAAATTAACTATACACTTTTCGATATTACGCTAAAAAAAACTTACGCTTACGACAAATTATAACAATACGGATTACACTATACGACATATATTAAAAACTTAAGGAACATAACAACAACTTATCGAAAAACGAAAAAGAAAAAAAATTATAAGCTCTAAAAGCATACTAGAAAAGCCTAGTACGCGATATATATAAATATCAGTTACAGAAATATCCAAGGATTTGCAAAACTTTAAAATAACTTTAACGTACTTATTATTTTCCTAAAATAAAAACAATAATTTAAAAAATACGACAATAATATGACCTTTATAATAAAGTTAAAATATAACGATATAAGCCTTACGAAAAACTACAACCCTTATTAATCTCAAAAAGACTATAGGATTCGGTTATTATAAATTTTTTACTAAATTTCCCTTATCCGAAAACTCAACGACAGAAATATATTATAATAACATTTTCGTAATCGTTAATAAATTTACAAAACTTTCTTATTTTCTACCAAATTAAAAAAATACCAATACCAAATAAATAATATATATTTTTTCAGAAATATCTTTAGTATATTCGAATTACCACACAAAATTATTTTTAACAAAAGTATTACCTTTACTTTAAAGTTTTGGCAAAATCTAATAACATAATATAACGGCTAAGGGGTTTGACCAACTAGTAAACCTTAGTCGTTCGGGTTTATATTAGCAGGAATATTATAAAAGTCTGAGCAATAAATATAGTAACATATTACGTTTCGTAATACCAAAAATGCTTGAAGTAACGAATTATTAATGCAAACTAAAGTTATTTTAAATTATAAAAATAAAGGTAATTATATATTGGCTTTTATTAATTCTGTTAAGCCTGGCTTTATAAGCTTTATAACCGATTTTATCGAGCCTGGCTTTACAGGCTTTACGATCGATCCTGTCGAGCCATTACGTAACTCGACCCACTAGGCTTACTAACCTCCTGTCGCGACCGTTTCCGAAGCCGCAACCCGTCAGGTTGTAACACATAAATCGATTTAAATCATAAGCTATCCAGCGTAGTTAAACTTCAAACGGACGGATAAATAGAATAATTAAATGAAATATTAAAAACCTATTTACAATGCGACATTAATTACGAACAAAATAACTAGGTTAAAAAATTATCTGTTACTTAACTAGCTTATAATACCAGCTATTACGAAAATATTAAAATAACTTTAATATTTTCAAACTTCGGGTTCATATCAAATACCTATAAAGACGTACACGATAAACCTATTAATATTAAAATAATATTTACGTTAAAATAACTTAGGCAGTTACACCAAAAAATAAAAACGGAATTAAAATTCGTACGCGAATAAAAAAATAAATACTATAACCAGAAAAAGTTAAAAAAAACCCAATTTTCGAAAAAGAGAAAATAATTTACCTTACTACAAAAAAATTCAGACAAAAACACTTAGCAAAAAATTCGATTTTAAGTATATCGGTTCATACAAAATCATTAAGAAAATTTCATAAAATAATTACTAATTAAAACTTCTTTCTAAGGTTAAACTTAATTTAATCTTTTACGTTTCCTTACTTAAATTAACAGCAAATACCATTAAAGTCCATACGGAACGAAACGATATAAAAGTGGAAAACGAAATTACGTACGAAGTAAAAAAAATCCTCGATATAAATGTTACGACCCGACAGGCTCCGGTCTTAAGAAACGGTTAGGTAGGGAGTACACGGGCCACCTCCCGGGTCACGTGACGGTGATCATTGCCAAGCTAGTGATCAGTAATGATTAAAGGTGATCTTAAGTGATTATGATTACCACCAACGGCGTAATCATAAGTAATTAAATTAAAAAAAAGGATATATGCGCTTATTAATTCCATAATTTAAATAGTTTTAGTTTGCAATATTTATTAATATTAATTATTTGCAATAAGGCATTTCCGGTATTTAGAGACGTAATACGTTACTATATTTATTGTTCAAATTCTTACGATATTTCTGTTAATATAAATCCGTCAACTTAAGGTTTAATAATTAGTTAAACCGCCTAGCCGTTATACGTTGCAAGTTTTTATTTAATAATATCGTTAAATTCTGAATAATATTTAACATTATTAAAATGTTAATTAACGTTTAGGAAATCTTTATTTAGCAGCTTTAAGCTCGAATTCGGAAGCTAGAAAAAAAAGTTCGATAACTTAGGGTTACGTTATTTGTTTAACCCTTTTTCGCTCGCATAAAGCCAAAAAAGTTAAAACCTTATAATAAAAAAGGTAATCTTTAAACCTTTTTAACATAAGCACAAATTTATTTTCGTTTTTTAAACCTTAATAGCTTAACGGATACAGTTTTAGCAGTAAAAATATGCTTAATAAAAGATATAGTTAATTAATTTAAGCTTATTATGAGAAATATCCTGAAAGTAGGAAAAACAAATAAAAAAGATTTTATTAATAAGATTTTTTTAACTTATACTACTTTCGAAAATAAAGTGCGTAATAATTTCGGCAATCCGGATAAAAAACGATTAACGGCTTAATAATTTTTGTAATTCCGATAAAAAAGATTTGTATTTAAGTATGCCGTAACCTTTAAAAGTTTTACGGCTAAGGCCGGATAAAAAAACGATAAAACTAATATTTTTATTGACATATTTTATACAGAATTAAAAGATAATATAAACAATAAAATTATTCGGATCGAACGATTAATTACCCTAAACCGGTATATCGTAAAAGTAATTAAGATAAACAATTAATAATTTAAAAGATGATAAAAGAAAAAACGATAATATGCCTTACGTTCGGAATATAAGTTTAACCAGGGGAAAAAAAAGATATACCCCTTACTTTTTACGGAACGGCGCTAGGATTTATGGAATTCGGCATTACCTATAAACAGAATTAGAGCCAGATTAAATGCTTTAATTATAACAAAATGGGATACAAAGTTTATAAATGCAAGAAACTTAAGAAATTACTATAAGATAACTGGACCCCCGTATCGGAAGGACAACCCAGGAACAACCAAGAAAACGATAGCGAGGTTATTAACATAATCCGAGCCAAACATACAGCAAGTTTACAGCCAGAGGCCCAATAGGGACTATTACGATAAGAGATTCGACAAAAGATACGAAAAACTAAGAAGTTAGCTTAATAAGCATTACGAACACAGCAAGAAGCGCTATAAGGATAATTATACGAATACCAGGATTGGATAAAAGAACTTTGTCCCGGAATACCCAATCGATACGGTAAAATATATGCCATACATTATTAACGACGAGAATATCCCGATTACGAAAAATGGAAATAATATATTTATGTAAAAATTACTTACATATACTATAAGGGATTTAATTTTCCAAACCGTACCGGGCATAATAAAAACGATAAATAATAGTATTAATAATTTCGAATTATAGCTTTAAAAAATATCTAATAACTGGCCGAAATAAAAAGTTGGCCCGAAAGAAAGTAATGCTGATAAAAAAAACCTCTTTTGTTATTATAGATAGTATAATTATTAAACGGAAAAGGAATTAATCCAACGTACGGTAAAAAAACATTATTAGAAAATTATTACGGATTTTTATTTCGAATTAGTATTTACGGTAGATCTTTATAAAAAGAAAATTATTAAAGAAAAAATACGTTAATTTATAGAAAATCTTTAGAACGATAGTTAAAATAACGTATAATGAGATGTAATCGTAAATATGAAAAAATAATTTATTTGATAGGGAAAAGGATTATAACAGAATTAAAAGGAGTTGATACGGTTCGAAGGAACAGTACGCCGATAATAACGATAAATATAGCAATTTAACACGTTAAACAAAAAAACATAAGTAAGGCTTAATAGATTCGAATAAAAGTTAAAAAAAAAGTTACTTATAAAAAAGCTGTAGGATAACGAAATTTAAAGGAATTAAAAGAAATTCCCGAAAAAGGTTTTAAACGTGACGATAGGAAACGTTAACGACCTTATCATTTTGGATATACGAATCGGAACGTATTGATATACCGTAATAATGGATTACGGAGCTTTGGGCGAAAATTATATTGTATTAAATATAATTAATAAGTTTAAACTATTATGGAAATATAAATTAAAACCTTATATAGCGATAAAGGCTAAAAATTAGGAATTCGTTTACGATAACGGAAAAATTATATACGAAATTAATTACCTCGAGATTTTTATTAAAAAACGATATTAAACGGTTAATTTCGATATCGTTTTATTCGGGAATTACGATATAACCTTAGAATTACTATGAATACGTTAGTACGAAATTTTGATTAATAACGGGATTAGCCAGATAAAATTTACCTTATATCTTATTAATAAATAAAAAAAAAAGAAAAAATTAAGATCTTAATATTCAATCAATAATGGCGACGAATATAGGTATAAGGATACGATAAATATTTTATTATTTAAAAAAATAAAATATAAAAAAGAAAATGGACATTAAAGAAAAATACGACGTATTATTATTATTATTAAAGCGAAATTAAAACAATTGAATAACGATCTGGAATAATAAGAATAATTGCTGAAAAAGTTAGAAATTTTAATTAATGTGTTATTATAATATTACAGATATAAGCAGTTTTTTAAAAAGGAATTCGATACGAAATTATTAGAACATAACAAATAGGATTACGAAATAATTTTTAAAAAAGAATTTTCGATAAAGTTTTACCCCATTTATAGCGGAAACGAATTATGTATTTTCAGAAAATACCTGGAAGATCGATTACAAAAAGGATAAATTCGACCTTCGAAGTTATTAATAAGATATCTTATATTCTTTATACTTAAAAAAAACGGGAAGTTATAACTTACAATTAATTATCGATAATTGAACGATATTACTATTAAAAATCGAATACCATTATTCCTAATTATAAAAATAAAAAACCGACTTTACGGAGCTAAATGGTTCATAGCATTCGATTTTAGAGATAGATATAACCTTATTAAGATTAAAAAAGGATACGAATAGAAAATAACTTTTAGGACGAAATACGGATTATTTGAATATTTGGTTATATTAATGGGATTTATGAACGTACCAGCAACCTTTTAGCGAATAGTTAATTACGTATTACGAAAATACCTCGATATTTTCGTCTTTTGCTATTTTAACGATATTTTTATTTTTTCAGAAACGGAAAAAGCATATATAAAATACGTTTATAAGGTTTTTCAAGCTTTATAGGACGTAAGGCTACTTATTAACATAGAAAAAAGTTAATTCCATACATAAAAAATTGAATATCTGGGATATATTATTATTTTAGGACATATTAGGATAAACCTTAAGAAAGTTACTGTAATTATAAAATTGCAAACGTTAATAATATTTAAGGAAGTACAGGTATTCCTTGGATTCTGTAACGAACCTGTCATACATCCACCTGGAGGTATGAGCAGTATCCGAAAAGGGTCTTGATTTGCAGGTAACAATAGGGCGAGGAATGATTTAGTGATCTGTTCGTTAAAGAGATTTAAGTACTTTTCCCTTAATTAGAGAACGGTGTAGTTGCCTTTGACTGAAAGCTTAGATTGATAGCTAAGGAACGAAATTAGGTAGGTGCTATTTACATGAAAGACCGATTCATTATATATCCTAACTCCCAAAGTGAGTGTGTTATGGATCTATGTGATCTATATGATCTGGTTAGATTACTTAGATCACTTAGATCACGGAACAAGCCAAGTTTCCCTGTCCGGAGTTTAGCCGTGACAGGTCCGCGCTAGGCCTCAAAGGTAGGTTTCTTGGAGGCAGGAACCCTGGTTCCTGTAACAGATTCGCTAATTATTACAGGAAATTTATTTAAAACTTTAATAAGATAATTATACCTTTAACAAATCTTACGAAAAAAAAAGAATTTAAATAAACGCCAGATACGGAAAAAGTATTTCAAAATATTAAGAATGCGATTACCAGCGAATCAATACTAAGTATATATAATTTAAACCGCCTCGTTAAGCTAAAAACCGATATTTCGGATTACGTATTAAACGTAATAATCAAATAACGAAATAATTAAAGCAAATTATATTCTATTGCATTTTTTTCGTATAAATTAAAAGAAGCCGAATTTAATTACGGTATTTTAAATAAGGAATTTATGGCCATTATTATAACATTTCGAAAGTTTAGGTATTTTTTAAAGAGAAACTTGTACCAGGTTAAAGTATATACGGATTATCAAAATCTTATCCGATTTATCACGATTACGCAACTTATAAAACGATAATTAAGATATATAGAAAAATTGGCGAATTTCGATTTTGTTATTATTTACAAAAAATATCACAAAATAATAAAGTAAATATTTTAAGCAAACGACCAGACCTTAAAAAGAAATTAATTAAAATTAGCCATACAATTTTTGATATTATTATAAAAGGATATTTACGCTTATAACAAATTGCGATAATTCGAGCAGTACCCAGCAATATATAGTAGAAAATTTAATAATATAACGATAATATTTTAAAAAACTAAAATATAAATAAAATATAAGTTTTAAATAAATATTAAAAGGATTTAATACGAAAGGTATACGAACATTAGTTATATAGATATCCAGGGATCCATAAAACTTTAAAACGATTTTAACGTATATATTTTTTTCCTAAAATAAAATTAACAGTACAAAAAATTATACGACAAAGTAATATTTGCGCCAGAACAAAAGCTCGACGACATAAGCTCTACGGAGAATTACAGCTATTATTAATGGCAAAACAATTATAATAATTGGTTATATTCGACTTTATTATTAAGTTTTTTATATTAAAAAATCCAATTACGGAAATATATTATGATAGCATTTTCGTAATCGTCGATCGATTTACGAAATTTTCCTATTTTTTATTATATTATAAGGACATAAACGCCGAACAACTGGTATATATTTTCTTCAAATACATTTTCAACATATACGGATTACCAATAGAAATTATATAAAACAAAGGATTAATATTAGTATCAAATTTTTGACAAAACTTAATAATACAAATTGGCCTAAATTATAAATTATCCAGCGTATTTAAACCGTAAACGGATAAATAAATAAAACGAACAAATTAAACCTTAAAAATTTATTTATAATATTATATTAATTACGAATAAAATAACTGGGTTAAAAAATTATTAATCGTATAAATAACTTATAATATTAATTATTATGAAAATATTAAGATAATACCTGTAAACGTAAATATTGGTTTTATTTCAGAAATTTATAAAAAAGTACATAATAACGGTTTAATTAATATCAAAATAATCCTTATGTTAAAATAATTACGGCAGTTGCACTAAAAAATAAAAATAAAACTAAAATTCGTACAAAATTAAATAAGCAAATATTATAACCAGAAAAAATTAAAAAGATTAACCTTTAAAAAAATAATTTTCCTTATTATTAAAAACATTTAAATAAAGCGACCTAATAAAAATCTTAATTTCAAATATATCGGTCTATATAAAATCGCCAAGAAAATCTCAGAAAATAATTATTAATTGGAATTTTTATTAAAAGTTAAATTCCATTTAATTTTTTATATTTCCTTATTCGAATTAACAATAGATATAATCAAAATATATACGACATAAAACGATATGGAAATAGAAAACGAATAAGCATACGAAATAAAAAAAAATTTCGATATACGAAAATAAAACGGATTTACCCAGTACCTAATTCAATAAAAAAAGTACCTAAATTCCGAAAATACCTGGGAACCCGCCAAGAACCTTATTAGCGCCTAACGCTTATTAAAGAATTTTTACCAGTAACGACGGGCGCGTCCCAATTAATGGCCAACTAGTCGGTAATTAGGATATTAGGCTAATCGGCCGCAGTATGCGTTAATGTAATAACTATAACGGCAACCTTTAATTATTCTTATTCCCGACGTTTTTATTCTTTTAATTCGTCCAACGATTAGAACTTACGTTGTACTATGGTAACGCCTTTCGAACGAATTAACGCCTTTTGCTTACGTAAACGAATAAAACGAAAAAAAGCTTCGTTTATTTTTTTCTAATATTTGCGTTAAGCCTCGAAATAAAGCCGTTAAAGCTTTAATAATTACTTTTCGGTAAGCGCTTTTTCATATTCTAAACGTTAATATTTATAACGAATATTTTGTAAAGAAAAAATAGGTACGCCGGTACCATTATAAAATCGATTTTAATTAATACATTCCTTATACCTTAAAACGTTTTTTATTATTTTACACTTTATGTTTTTCGAAAAACAATAAAAGTAAGGCATAATTTGTGACGGCTTGGCGGTTTAACCAACTATTAAACCTAAGTCGACGGGTTTATGTTAGCAGGAGTATCATAGGATTCTAAATAATGGATGTAATAACGTATTACGTCTCGTAATACCAAGGGCGTCTTGGGTAACGATATTCCATTACAAGCTAAAGCTATCTAAATTATGGAAATAACGAACGTATATATCCTTATCTTGGCTCAAGGTACTCAAGCGGCTCAAACCCTTAAGTCCCTTAAGCCCTTTAAGCTTTTCTGCCGACTTAAGGGGCTCAAGGCGCTTGGCGCTTTGAGACCTTTAAGCTAATTACGTAACGCCTTGGCTTAAGTCGGAGCTTGATCCTTTTGTGGTTCCGACCGTCCGTAAGAAGCCAAGATCGTTAGGTCCTAATATAATTTCGTAACCAAATTCGTTAAAGGCTTTTACGAAATTAGTACGACGAACGGTAAAAAAACAAAAAACGCGACGAATTTTGGAAATGCGAAACGACATAATTAAGAACAAAAAAAAATACTTACTAAACGAAGAAAAAGGAAAAAAGAAAATCTTAAAGGCAAGATTTTGGAAAAGGGGAGATCGTATTACGACCCGATAGGCTCCGGTCTTAAGAAACAGTTAAGCAGGGAACATACGGGCTATCTCCTGAGTTACGTAACGGTAATCATTGCTAAGCCAGCAATTACTAATAATTAAAAATAATCCTAAATAATTATAATTATTACCGACGGCGTAATCATAAGTAATTAAATTAAAAAGAAAAAGAATATATACGCTTATTAATTTCATAATTTAAATAATTTCAGTTTGTAATATTTATCAATATTAATCGTTTGCAATAAGGCATTTCCGGTATTAAGAGACGTAATACGTTACTGTATTTATTATTCAGATTTCCACGATACTTCTGCCAACATAAACCCGTCGACTTAAGGTTTAATAGTTGGTTAAACCGCCTAGCCGTCACAATAAAAAAGGAAAACGGATTTACTTAATATTTGATTAAGTGGAAAAAGCACCCAAACTCCGAGAACACCTGGGAACCAGCAAAAAATCTCATAAATGCCCAGCGCCTGCTAAGGAGCTTCCACCAACAACGCCGGAGGCGTCCCACGGAACGCTTAGATCAACAGTTAACCAATCAATAACGTCGAGATTGGCCCAGTTAGGTAAGGCCGCGGCCGGTACTAATGCGGCCATTTCTGCTATCAACTGTTTCTGTTCTCGCTCAAAACGTTTAAATTCTTCCATCGCCTTTACACTTTTAATACCGCGACGAAACATCTCGATGTGTTACGACCTGACAGGTGCAGGTCTTAGGAACGGTTACACTTGACCGAAATAAGACCCAAGCGGGTTAGATTACGTGATACGCTCCGAGTGGCTCCCATGGAGCGCAAAGGAGCGCGGTTCAGATGAGCAGTATGGCTCCAAGCGGCTCTTATGGAGCGCAAAGGAGCACGGATTATATATATATACACTCATTATTCCATAGTACAGATAGCACCAGCTTGCAATAAAACATCGTTACCCAAGACGCCCTTGGTATTACGAGACGTGACTAATTACTGTATCCATTGCTCAGAATCCCACGATATTCCTGCTAACATAAACCAGTACGTTTAGGTTTAACAGTTGGTTAATTAGCTTATCCGTTACATTCCTATTCCGGATCTGCTTCGTAGTTGCTATTTCGATATATTACTTGCCTATTATAACACCCTTTTTATTTACCTAATATCGCGCTCCTTTTTAACCTGACACTTGTTTAGGTCGGTGCATAGGTCGATGGATATATCGTTTAGGGTAGCCGAGCATTATAAAAACGGCCTTGTTTCGCGCATTGTGGGTTTTCCATAAAAGAGGTTCGAATGCGAGACGGCGTCCAGGTATGCGATGATGTTGTACGTTATCTCGCCCTTGCTGCGGTTCATACCGTACCGAGGTACGTTTGCAAGGAACGCGGCGATAACAGTACGGTTCTGCATTTACGAAATGTTTCGTGGCCGGAAGATAGCGAGAATATCGCCGACGTATTCGATGGTAACGTAACGGATGCGCAAAACCAGCGACAACGCGAACTAATACGCGCGTAAAACTATGTTTGAGTACTTGGTTATAATGTTATCGTTAAGGTCCTTGATGTAACGGCTGTACCTTATACCGCTGCGCTACCAGGGCAAAAGATCGGTGGAATGATTGCAATTATAACAATTATTTTAATGCTTACAGCCGTATATATACTAGAGCCGCTACGGTGAACTAGGCCGTAACATTTGATATCCGATATATTTTGGTCTGGTTTCTTAAAGAGTACTTTAACTCTTTTAGATATAGAGAGCTTAAGGGCAGTTCAGTATTTCGTGAACTATGGAGAAAGAATTAGGGCGAGATAAGCAGTAGCGAGATCGGTAAATAGGATATTTAGAAGATATCGATCGTGAACAACGATATACTGAGCATTCGCGTAGTTGCGATACATTTAGCTTAGAGCCTTAAACCGCACCTCGAGTTTTAACGAGATGGATAACGTATCCTATTATATCCTTTCATAATATAGGAATTTTGCAATCCGAGTAAAGTAATTGATAAGGCAGCTTTTAACGGTTTCTTATATCTTACCTTTTTACCATGTATCGTTAAACTAGACGTACGAAATAGTAATATAGGCGTCGTCAGTCGTAGCAAGCACCGGCGAGCGACAAAACTAAGCAGTTTCCGTATTAAGCTTCAAAGCCTTTATAAGACCTTCGACTAGATACATACGTTATTCGCAGCTTAAGTCCGAGCATTTGTAGAATTAGTCGAATTTGGTATTATCTTAATAGAAGGATTGGCATCTGCTAGCAGCGTATAAGCCTGTCAGGGGCTAAGAGAGCGCGCGTAGCATTAAGAGGACGTTAAGCAGTTTATGTGTCATTTTTACGCAATAGTTACGAGGTCGTTGCGGGGTAATTGCTTTATAAGTAGTTGCTTACTCCTTTTTTAGGAAAGAAGAGCAAGTTTCAAACTGGTCCTTAACATACTCGTATTGTTCCTTTCACTTTGATTTCAAAATATTTGACAAAGTCGTATCCCTCGTACCAAAGCTGCCGACGAGGAATAAAGACGTTAACCAAATCTGGTAGGTCGCTTTGCTTGCGCTTTGCTAGGTTTACAAAGTTCTAAAATCGATATTTGTAAAAAAGATAGGTCGAGAACCTTCTTAGATGTTTTTTCGAATACGAGCAGGTTTGTAACTTTAAGAATATAGTAATAATTTTACTGCTTTAAAGAAGTTACTTTTACGTTTTTAAAATTAAAAATATTTATTATCTAGTAAATAACGTTATTAACATCGAATAGTTTCTGCGTTAGCGAAGGATACCTGTTGTAGATTGATTGGAATAGCGTTATTTCGTTTTTAGTATTCTTTAAAAGACTGTAATATTTATAGATAGCGTTAACTATGTACGTATAGGCTAAAGTACTTCCCACCTTTTACTTCGGCTCTTTTCGACAAGATAAAGCGATAATTTGTGACGGCTTGGCGGTTTAACCAACTATTAAACCTAAGTCGACAGGTTTATGTTAACAGGAGTATCGTAGGATTCTAAGCAATAGATGTAATAACGTATTACGTTTTGTAATACCAGGGACGTTTTGGGTAACGATATTCTATTGCAAATTAAAATTATCTAAATTATGGAAATAACGAACGTATATATCCTTATTTTGGCTTAAAATGCTTAAATAACTTAAACCCTTAAGTCCCTTAAGCCTTTTAAGCTTTTTTGCCGACTTAAGGGGTTTAAGGTGTTTGGCGCTTTAAAACCTTTGAGCCAGTTACGTAACGCCTTGGCTTGGGTCGGAACTTGATCTTTTTGTGATTCCGACCGTCCGTAAAAAGCTAAGATCGTTAAGTCCTAATATGATTTCCCCCTTTCCAGGATTTTTGTCCTTAAAGATTAAATTACTTGCTTTGGTAATTTCGGTAAATATTTTTCCTTTTTACATACTTATTATATTAGGTCGAATTAAAAAATCTTATTTTTGTAAGCGTATTAACGCTTTAATCTTTTTAAAACGTATTAAACGTTTTAATTTTAAAATATTTTTTTATTTTCGTTACAAAAAAAAAAGTACGGAATATAAAATTGTTCGAAAGTTTTTAAAATATATGCGATGTATTTATTATGGGGGCCTTTATAACGTTTTTGGTTTTTCGGAAGCCGAGCACCAAAAACTTTTTAACGAAAAAGACCGTTTAAAGCATAAAAAGGAACAGGTTCGTAAAACATTACGTATTGCTGCTAATAAGCTGGACCGTCTGCAAAAATAAAGGCGGTTGTTCCGTCGCCGTAATATGGAAATACTTCGTTAAGGGATTAAAGGCGCGGAGGCCATAAAGGAATTTAAGCGTTTGGAGCAGAAATAGGAATAACTAAAAACTGCCGTTACGGCTGTTACGTTAGCGCAGGCCGCGGCCGATTAGCCCGATATCCCGGCTACTAATTGGTCGGCCGTTAACTGGGACGCGCCTATCGTTATTAGTAAAAGTTTTTTAATAGGCGTTGGACGCCAGTAAGGTTTTTAACGGGCTCCCAGGTATTTTCGGAATTTAAATATTTTTTTTATTTAATTAGGTACTGGGTAAATCCGTTTTATTTCCGTATGTCGAAGATTTTTTTTACTTTATATACTTATTCGTTTTTTATCTTTACGTTATTTTATGTTATATATATTTTAATTGTATCTGCTGTTAATTCGAATAAAGAAATATAAAAAATTAAATGGAATTTAATTTTTGGTAAAAGTTCTAATTGGTAATTATTTTCTGAAATTTTTTTAACGATTTTATATAAACCGATATATTTAAAATCGAGTTTTTTACTGGGTTTTTTTGTTTAAATATTTTTGATAATAAGGTAAATTATTTCCCCCTTTTCGAAAGTTAATCCTTTTAACCTTTTTTGATTATAATACTTACTTATTTAATTCCGTATAAATTTTAATTCTGTTTTTATTTCTTAATATAATTATTATAATTATTTTAACGTAAGGATTATTTTAATATTAATTAAATTATTGTTACGTATTTTTCTATAAATTTTTGGAATAAAGCCAAAATTTGCATTAATTAATATTATCTTAATATTTTCGTAATAACTAGTATTATAAGCCAATTAAATAATAAGTAATTTTTTAACCCAGTTATTTTATTCGTAATTAACGTAATATCGTAAATATATTTCCAATATTTGGTTTAATCGTTCCGTTTATCCGTCCATTTATGGTTTAAATATATTAAATAATTTATAATTTAGGCCGATTTATGCCATAAGGCCTTATTAAAACTTAAATACGAATATCGAACCTTTATTTAAAATAATTTCCACTAATAATCCGTATATATTAAAGATATTTTTAAAAAAAATATATGCTATTTATTTTACGTTAATATCTTTATAATAAAGTAAGAAATAGGAAAATTTCGTAAACCGATCGACGATAACGAAAACGCTGTTATAATATACTTTTATTACTAAATTTTCGGATAAAGGAAATTTAATAATAAAATCCATAATAATCAAATCCCAAAGTTTTTTTAAAACCAGTAATAGTTATAATTTTTTATAAGGTTTATATCGTTACGCCTTAACCTTATTACAAAAGTTATATTATCGTCGTACTTTCTGAATTATCGTTTTTATCTTAAAAAAAAATACGTACGTTAAAATCGTTTTAAAGTTTTGTAAATTCTTAAATATCCATATAGCTGATATTCGTATATGTTTTATATTAAGTTTATTTGCTATTTTTCTGGAACCTGTATTTTGTCCGTTTTTTAATTTTTTAGAAAACCGTTATTATATTGCTGGATTTTCTAATACATATCCAAAAGTGCTACCCGAATTATTATAATTTATTACGGACGTAAATATCCTTTTATGATAGTATCAAAAATTATATAGCTAATTTTAACCAATTTTTCCTCGAAATCTGGTCGCTTATTTAAAATATTTATTTTACTATTTTTTAAACCTTTTTTGTAAATAATAACGAAGTCGAAATTCGCCAATTTTTCTACGTATCGTAATTATCGTCCGGTAAATTTTCTGGTTATAATAAATCGGATAAAATTTTAATAATCCGTATAAACCTTAACCTAATATAAATTTCTTTTTAAGAAATACTTAAATTTACGGAATACCATAATAATGGCCATAAATTCCTTATCTGGAATACCGTAATTAAATTCGGTTCCTTTTAATTTATATAAAAAGAATGTAATAAGGTATAATTTGCCTTAATTATTTCGTTATCCGATTATTATGTTTAACGCATAATCCGAAATATCGGTTTTTAGTTCGATAAAGCGATTTAAATCGTACATAATTAATACTAATTCGTTAATAATCGCATTCTTAATTTCCTGAAATATTTTTTCTGTTTCGGGCGTCCATTTAAATTCTTTTCTTTTCTTAATAAGGTTAATTAAGGGTATAATAGTTTTACTAAAATTTTGAATAAATTTTTTATAATAATTAGCGAATCCAAAAAATACTTATATTTTCTTAACTATCGTTAATATCTGTTATTTTGTAATTACAGCGATTTTCTTTAAGTCCATCTTAATATATCTTGGGGTAATAATATGTCCCAAATATTTCATTTTTTGCTTATGGAACTAGCTTTTTTTTACGTTAACTAATAGCTTTACGTTTTGTAAAATTTAAAAAACTTTATAAACGTATTTTACGTATGTTTTTTCCGTTTTTGAAAAAATAAAAATATTATCGAAATAATATATAATAAAAACGTTAAGGTATTTTCGTAATACATAATTTATTATCCGTTAAAAGGTTATTAATACGTTCGTAAATTTTATTAACGTAACTAAATACTTAAATAATTTATATTTTATTTTAAATATTATTTTTTATTCGTATTTTTTCTTAATTCTGATAAAATTATATTTATTTTTAAAATCGAATATTATAAATTATTTAGCTTTATAAAATCGGTTTTTTATTTTTATAATTAAGGGTAATAATATTCGGTCCTTAATAATAATATTATTCAGTTGCCGATAATTAATTACAAGTTGTAAATTTTTATTTTTTTTAAATACGAAAAACATAAGGTATCCTGCCGGTAACTTTAAAAATTAAATCCATCTTTTTTATAACCGATTTTCCAGGTATTCCCGGAAAACGTATAATTCGTTTCCGCTAAAGTTATAAATAAGGTAAAACTTCGTTAAAAAACCCTTTTTAAAAATAATTTCGTAATTTTATTTATTATGTTCTAATAATTTCGTATCCAGTTTCTTTTTAAAAAGCTATTTATATTTGTAATATTATAATAACATATTAATTAAATCTTTTAATTTTTAAGGCTGTTATTCTAAATCGTTATTTAATTACCGTAATTTTGTTTTAATGGTAATAATAATACGTTATATTTTTCTTTAATATTTTTTTTTTGTATTTTATCCCTTTAGGTAATAAGGTATTTGTCGTATTTTTATGCTTATATTCGTTATTATCTTTAATTAAGTATTAAGATCTTAATTTTTTTTCTTACTTATTAACAAGGTGTAAAACGAATTTTACTTAATTAATCTCTTTATTAATCAAAATTCCGTATTAATACATCCATAATTTTCCTAAAATTATATCATAATTCTTAAATAAAACGATATCGAAATCCATTATTTGGTATCGTCCTTAAATAAAATTTTCGAAATAATTAATTTCGTATAGGATTTTTCCGTTATCGTAAGCGAAATCTTAACTTTCGGCGTTTATCGTTATATAAGATTTTAACTTATATCTTTATAATAATTTAAATTCGTTAACCATATCCGGTATAATATAATTTTCACCTAAAGTTTCGCAATTTACCATTACGGTATACCAATACATTTTAATTCGTATATCTAAGGTAATAAAGTTATTAACGGTTTTTATCGTCGCGTTTAAAGCCCTTTTTAGGAATTTATTTTAACTTTTCTGGGTTTCGTTATCCTGTGGCTTTTTTATAAGTAATTTTCGTTTTTTAATTCCTTTTCAAATTTGTCGAACTTTATTTATATTTTTTTATATAATACGTTAAGCTGCTATATTTATCGTTTTTGTCGGCGTATTATACCTTCGAATTATATTAATTATTCTTAATTTTATTAAATTTTTTTTCCTTATTGGATAAATTATTTCTTAATATGGCGTATGGTTTCTTATTAAGCCTTATTTTTTTCTTATTAAAAGTTTTATATAAATTGTTAAATTTTTTTTAAAGCTTATCGTTTATCGGGATCTATAATAAATGCTAATTAAAAATAAAAGTCCGTAATAACCCTTTAATAATGCTTTTTTACAGTATGCTAAATTAACTTTTTTTTCGTTTAATAATTATATTACTTATAATGACAAAAAGGGTTTTTTTATAAATATCATTTTCCTTTAGGCTAACTTTTTGCTACTATTAGCTAAAAAAAATTGTTTTTAGGGGTTATAAATCGAAAATATTAATATTATTATTTATCGTTTTTATTTTCTTCCGTTTTATTAGGAAAATTAAATTTTTTATAATATATACGGGTAATTCTGCTATAAATATGCCGTTTTTATTTTTCGTAAGTAAGGCAATTTTATTTTTTATAATAAATAGCATATATCCTGCTGTATTAATCAAAGGTTCCGGAATAAATTTTCTTTATTTAGCCCTAATATTCCTTTAACCATTTTTTAAAGATATTCCGTTATTTCTTAATTATTTGCTAAACCAAATTCCTGGTTTTTTGCATTTTTTATTAAATTTTTTGTTACGATAGGCCTAATATATACTTAAGCCGAATTATGTTAATAAATTTTTCGTTTTTTTGATTTTTTTAAGTTATCTTTTGGATATAAACTTTCAATTATTCCGTTATGGCTTTTTGGATAAGGAACATTTATAAGCCTTATATCCCTTTTTTCCGCAATTATAACACTTAATCTGGTTTTAATCCTTCTTATGGGTAGCTCCTAATTCCATAAGGCCTGGTTCAATATTATAGGAAATATTATTGCGCTAAAAAACGCTGGTATTAACCGTATATCGGGATTTGTTATTATTATTTTTTTTAATTTTTTTGGTACGTTAGGTATATTGCCGGTTATTAATTTTAATTGCCATGGCGATATAATCCGATAAATAATTAGGCCGGTTAAACTTAAAAAGCTTTTTTTATATTTTTTTTTTCAGGTTATCGAAAAATTTAGCCATTAATACTTTTTGTCCCCAGTTTAATTTAAATATTAGCTGAACTAATACGTTATTATATTTGGATACCGATCTTTTTTATCGTAATTATTAGATTTGCATTTCGGCCTTTATTTTTTCGTTTATTATTCCGAAAGCCTTTATTAACGTTTGTTCAAATTGTTCGTAATCGTTATATATTTATTTTATTTCCGGATTGCGTTTTTCGACTGGTAAGGTAACGTGTTTTTTTATAGCCGGCTTAAACCAAATGGCCGTATTTCCGGTAAATCGTTTAACCGCAAACTTAATTCGTGCAGTAAATATGGCAAGTCGAATAGGAAAATACCTAAAATACGTTTGGTATTAAGTTAAAAATAATTATAATTTGGTCGAAGTTTTATTAAAGGATTTTGGTTTAAAGGGTTTAAGGATTTCTCCTGGTTCCTTGGTAAAGTTCAGCTGAATAACCTGGTTCGGCCGAAAGGGTTTTCCGGTTTCGGGAACTTTTCCCTTTTCCTTAAGCTTTTTATAAGCAGCTTGGAAAAACGTAATAAGGTTATTTTTGTCTTATTTAAGCTGGATAATGCGTTCGTTTATAGTATCTAGGCGTCGAAGAATTTCCTTTCGAAAAAAGCAAGGCTATTTTTTTTTTCCTCGGATTTTATTCCAATATTAAGGTCCTTAGGGACCTGGTAAATGGGCTATTTGGGTTATTTGCTAGTAGATATAATGTCGGCGGTATTGCTCAAAATCTGACGGTATTATTAAATAAAAATTTATAACGTATAACGGCTTAACGGTTTAACCAATTATTAAACCTAAGTCGACGGGTTTATATTAATAGGAATATCGTAGGATTTTAAATAATGGATGTAATAACGTATTACGTTTCGTAATATTAGGGGCGTTTTGGATAACGATATTCTATTATAAACTAAAGTTATTTAAATTATGGAAATAACGAACGTATATATTCTTATTTTGGCTTAAGGTGCTTAAACGGTTTAAACCCTTAAGTCCCTTAAGTCTTTTGAACTTTTCTGCCGACTTAAAGGGCTTAAGGCGCTTGGCGTTTTGAAACCTTTGAGCCAGTTACGTAACGCCTTGGCTTGGGTCGGAGTTTGATCCTTTTGTGGTTCCGACCGTCCGTAAGAAGCCAAGATCGTTAGGTCCTAACATAATTGCCTAGTTTCGAAAAGCAGTCTAGCGATAGGTAGAAATAGTTTAGTTTATAGCTTTCCGCATTTCGTTATAAACCTTATTGCTACATTTACGAATTTTAGCTACAGCGCAAAGGAGATCTAATTATATTAAAAAACCAACTTAACTGTACGATTCGGGCTTCGACGTAGTTGGATTTTTAAACTACGTTTTTATAAGAAACTTGGAATTCGAGTATATTTCGCTTCCGTTATTACTATTATTATCGTTATCGCCCTTGGCCGAGATAATAAGCGTTTAGTAGGCCTCGAGAATAACAAGAGATTCGGAAAGAGGCTGCCGGCGTTTATTATATCTATAGGTTAGAAAATTGTATTACTAAAACGCGCTGATAATTAGATTTGTGTGACGGCTAGGCGGTTTAACCAACTATTAAACCTAAGTCGTACGGGTTTATGTTAGCAGGAGTATCGTGGGATTCTGAGCAATGGATACAGTAACTTGTCACGTTTCGTAATACTAAGGGCGTCTTGGGTAACGAATTATTATTATAAACGATTGGTTTTAATGAGTATTGCAAGCTGAAGCTATCTGGTCTACGGAAATAAACGTATTTATATGTTATTATTTCTGCATAGCCAATTTTTCTCGCTCAGTTGCAATCAACTGAGCAGTCCGCTCAGTGATACTCAGCTGAGCAGTTGCTCAGTCGTGCTCAGTTGATTTCCACTGAGCAGCTGTCATGTGATTTGACCCACTTGGGCCCTGCTTCAGTCGCAGGGCGACCGTTTCCAAGACCCGCGCCTGGTCGGGTCGTAACAATTTGCCGAAGAATTTATTTTAAATACGTCTTTTTATATATATTAATAAAAATAATTCTATAAAAAAATGAGAAAGTATATATACTTATATACGTTAAGTTCGAAGTGAAATCGATTAATTACAGATTAATTAACGCTGAAAAAAACTTTTAAAGTAATAAGATGCGAATTTTCGAACGAGAAAAAGATGTAGACGAAGATAAACGCAGCGGTAATTCCAACTTTTAGTATTACTATTTAGTTTTTTTATTAGTTTTATCCCTTTTTAAACTTTGATAAGATAGTTTAGTTAATAAAACCTATCGATGTAATTAATAAGTTCGTATTTATTTCTTTTTTCGCCTAGGCCGTATTAAAGTATTTATATATTTCAGATTAATAAATGTCGAATTAGGCTGTTGAGCTTAGACTTAAGAAGTGTTTTAGCTCTATCTTTTATTATAAACCTACTAATACTTAATTCTATTAGATAGACGTTAATAATATATGATAGTATTCTTACTTATTTTACTTTTCTAGATTTCGACAGTAAAAGGGCTTGTTTATTATATCTTTTACGATAGATAAGAAAAGCAGCCTTATACTATATAAGGCCGACATAGATTTAGTAAGGACCCGTAACAAACTACGGTTTTATTACGAAGTCGACGACGAGAATAAAGATAATAACTAGGCGTTTACGACCTTAAAAAGAATTCGTCGTATTTGGTTAAACTTTAGCAATCTTTTCGCGACGTTTTTGCCCGTTTTACTGTTACGGTTTGAGGGTACCAAACAGGCTCTAATATATATACAGCTATAAGCACTAAGATGATTGTCACAATTGCGATCATTCTACCAATCTTTTGAGCTCCAGCGGTGTAGCAGTATAGTGCAGTCGTAACATTTACTTAGGTAGAACTTAACGTAAACGAGATATCTGGGGTATAATACAATAAGGATAACGTTTTCGCCCTTAAGATCGAGTCCGGAATAAAGAAAAGAGCTAGTAAAGTAAATAGCAAATTCTTTTTATTAAAGTTAATCCTCGATTCGATTTCGTTAATTAATAAAATTTCTAAATATTGAAAAAAAAACGGGGATAACACAGTTTTAAACAGTAATACTCGAATCCAAAGCTTTAAATAATGGTTATAATTCGATACTTTAAATTTTTACAATATTTAATATAGGCGGTAATTTCTTAAGCTTTAAATTTTCGCGCTAATCTAACCGGCTTATATGTTTCGTCTTAAGTACCGCCGAAATTTATCTTAAAAGCGTATATTTCGTCAAACTAATTTGCTAAAACTATGATAAAAACCTATTTCTCCCTTACAAGTAGCAGTAAAACATCTCTAAAAGGTATAATTTTTTAGAAAAAAGTAACGTTATAGGGTATCCTATTAATCTACGATTTCCTACTATTTAATAATATTTCTATTTAGCATTATTAAATATCATTAAAGTATATTTTGATATATATAAGATTATTTGCTACTAGTTTATATTTTGATAGTAATGGCTTTTTTAATATGAAATATATATAATAACTCTTTTTAAAAGTTCGACGTTATTACGTAATAATGGTACATTAACGTTAAGTATATTTAAAAAGTAGTAAATCTGATCGTTTATAAAAGGCTCCTAATAAACACTGCTATTTATTGCAATCTATAACTAAAACAGTGCTCGATATATAGATGATCTTTTTATCACTTTACGTTTAACGTATAAAGAGTTATAAATACATAGTAGATTATCGAGAATGTTATTTCGCTATATATTAGCGAGATATTAGTTTTCTCTGAAGCTGTATAGAACGCCTTAGTAGAAATAATAGTTTATGATATAAATTTATCTTAATATTAGAAAACGGGTAATTAGATACAAGAAGTAATAGATTGCGCTAAAGAAATCTACGTTTTCTCGAAATAATCAAGAAAATACGGGAACTAAACATACTTAGTTAGGCCAGCAAATGTCGAAAATTTGTCGATTAGTACTGTTAGATTCCTTGTAGTAAAATTCGTCATAATGCTTTGCTATAAAGTCTTTAAATATACAGGATCGCAATTTCGGCAGCCTTATAAACTCCAGCCCATACTTACCGCGATCGCTTTCGGAAACCGAAATTATTATAGCCTAGCACCTAGAGGCCCAAGAGGACGGTCGGGACAAGACTTTAAGCACCTCCGACCTCTACCCAAGTCACACCCAGATTACGTGACATAGATCCGAGTGGATTCCCGGATCCAGGGGGATTACGGTGTATGGGGATCCGGAGGGATCCTTGGATCCAAAGGAATCTGTCAGCTAGCCAGGTGTGCTATAGTACACCAAATACGGAAAGGTCACCTTCTGATCGGAACATATATACTCCGTTGCTAGGCTACACAAACGCTGTACGCGTTGCGAGAGCGCATGCAATTAGCTGAATATAACAACGCAACTGATGTCCCTTATATCTAACAATTACTCTTTGCTATTACCAGACGTAACTAATACTTCATTGCTCAGATTTCCACAATACTCTTGCCAACATAAACCCGTACGACTTAGGTTTAATAGTTGGTTAAACCCCCTAGCCGTCACACAGCTAAATTCGATATACTCTCCAATTCGAGATGAAAAGTAGGTATTCCCTAATAAAAGGCCCCAATTATCGACGAACGTTGCTAGGCGTTTGTACTTAATCTAATCCGCTGCTTAAAATTATTTCGCGTAATTAAGCATGACATTTTTCGTAAAGAACTTAATGTCATGACCCAACGGGCCACGGTCTCCAGAAACGGTCTGCCACGACCCAACCACAAGTACGCGGTAAGGCAAATCACATGACGGATCACAAACTCACTGGTAGTAAGCCAGTAAGCCGGATCACCAACTTACTGGTAATAAGCCAATGAACCGGATTACCAACTTACTGGTAATGAGCCAGTATAACAAAATAAGGATATATACGTTCGTTATTTCCATAATTTAAATAGTTTTAGCTTACAACATTTATCAATATTAATCGTTTACAATACGCTTTTATACCTTTGGTATTAAGAAACTTAATTAAGTTATTCCATTATTATAAAGTCCCACGATATTTCTGCTAACATAAACCCGTACGACTAAGGTGTAATAATTAGTTAAATTTCTTAGCCGTTATACGTTGCAAATTCTTATTTAATAATACCGTTAAATTCTGAATAATATTCAATATTATCAAAATGTCGACCAGCACTTAGGAACTACTTATTTAGCAGTTTTAGGGTCGAATTCGGAAATTGGAAAAAAAAGTTCGATAACTTAAGGTTACGCCATTTATCCAAACCTCTTTCGCCCGCATAAAGCCCAAAAAGCCAAAGCCCGATAATGGAAAAAGTAATTTTTAAACTTTCTTAATTTAAGCACGAATTTATTTTCGCTTTTTGGACCTTAGTAATTTAGCGGATATAATCCTAGTAATAAAAGCATATCTAGTAGGGGATACGGTTAATTAGTTTGAGCCCATTATAAGAAATTTTCTAGAAATAAAAAAATCGGATAAGGAGGATTTTACTAACGAAATATTTTTATTTTATATTAATTTCGAAGATAAAAGGCGTAATAATTTCGGTAATCCGGTGTTAGGACCTAACGATCTTGGCTTCTTACGGACGGTCGGAACCACAAAAGGATCAAGCTCCGACCCAAGCCAAGGCGTCACGTAACTGGCTTAAAGGTTTCAAAACGCCAAGCGCCTTGAGCCCCTTAAGTCGGCAGAAGAGCTCAAAGGGCTTAAGGGACTTAAGGGTTTAAGCCGCTTAAGCACCTTGAGCCAAGACAAGGATATATACGTTCGTTATTTCCATAGTTTAAATAGCTTTAGCTTGCAATGGAACATCGTTACCCAAAACGCCCCTGGTATTACGAAACGTAATACGTTATTACATCTATTGCTTAGAATCCCACGATACTCCTGCCAACATAAACCCATCGACTTAGGTTTAATAGTTGGTTAAACCGCCAAGCCGTCACATCCGGATAAAAAACGATTTATGGCTTAATAACTTTTGCAATTTTAATAAAAAGAACTTACGTCTAAGTACGTTATAACCTTTAAAAACCTTACGGCTAAGGCCGGATAGGAAAATAACGAAACAAATATTTTTATCAACATATTTTATAAAAGGTTAAAAAATAATATAAAAAATACGATAATTCGAATTAAATAATTAATTACCTTAAATTAATATATTCCAAAAATAATTACAATTGGTAATTGATAATTTGAAAAACAACTATAAAAATAATATGTTTTATATACGAGATATAACAAATTTAACCAAAGGAAAAAACGAAACGTACTTTTTATTTCTTACAAAATAACATTAAAACCTATGGAATTCGACGTTACCTATCGATAAAACTGGAGCCAGATTAAATATTTTAATTATGACAAAATAGGATATAAAGCTTATAAATATAAAAAGCCTAAGAAATTACGATAAAATAACTAAACCCTTATACCGGAAAAACAGTCCAGAAATAACCAAAAAATCATAATAAAACTATTAACATAATTTAAGCCAAATATATATTAGGCTTATAACAAAAGATTTAACAAAGATTATTACGATAAGAAATCCGACAAAAAATACGAAAAACCAGAAAACTGGCTTAATAAATATTGCGAATATAACAAAAAACGTTATAAGGATAATTACGCATATATTAGAATTAAACAGAAAAAATCTGTCCCGGAACTCCCGATTAATACGGCAAAATGTACGCCATATATTGCCGACGACGAAAATATACCGATTACAAAAAATAAAAATAATATATTTACCAACGAATTACCCATATATATTATAAAGGATTCGATTTTCCAAACCGTACCGGAAATATTAAAGACGATAAGTAATAATATTAAAATTTTCGAACTATAACCCTAGGAAATATCTAGCAGCTAGTCGAAATAAAAACCTAGCCCGAAAAAAAGTAATATCTATAAGAAAACCCTTTTTATTACTATAAATAATATAACTATTAAACGGAAAAAGAATTAATCCAGCGTACGGTTAAAAAGCATTATTAAAAAGTTATTACGAATTTTTATTTTTAATTAATATTTATTATAGATCTTTAGAAAAAAAAGTTATTAAGGAAAAAATACGTTAATTCATAAGGAAACTTTAAAACGATAACTAAGATAACGCATAATCGGATATAATCGTAAATATAAGAAAATAATTTATTTAATAAGAAAAGAATTACAAACAAATTAAGAATAATTAATACGGCTTAAAGGAATAATACGTCGGCAATAACAACAAATATAACAACTTAACGCACTAAACGAAAAAACATAAATTAAGTTTAATAAATTCGAATAAAAATTAAAAGAAAAAGGTTACTTACAAAAGAGCTATAAAATAACAAAATCTAAAGGAATTAAAAGGAATTCCTTAAAAAGGTTTTAAACGCGACGATAAAAAACGTTAACGACTTTATTATTTTGGATATACGAATTAGAACGCATTAATATACCGTAATAATAAATTGCAAAATTTTAAGCAGAAACTATATTGTACCGGATGTAATTAATAAGCTTAAACTATTATAAAGATATAAGTTAAAACCTTATTTAACGACGTATACCGAAAGTTAGGAATTCGTTTACGATAACGGAAAAATTATACGCGAAATTGATTATTTTAAGATTTTTATTTAAAAACGATATTAAATAATTAATTTCTATATCGTTTTATTTAAGAAGTACGATATAATTTTAAGATTACTATGGATACGCCAGTACGGAATTTTAATTAATGGAAAAATTGGCCAGGTAAAATTTATTTTATATTTTATTAATAAATAAGAAAAAAAATTAAAATATTAATATTTAATTAATAATAACGACGAATGTAAATATAAAGATATAATAAAAACCTTATTATCCAAAAATATAAGATATAAGAAAAAAACGGATATTAAAGAAAAATATGACGTATCGTTATGATTATAAAAGCGAAATTAAAGTAATTAAATAATAATTTAAAATAATAAGAATAATAACTCGAAAAATCCAAAAATCTAATTAATATATTATTACAATATTAAAAATATAAGTAACTTTTTAGAAAAAAGTTTGATACGACATTATTAGAATATAGCGAATAAGATTATGAGATAATCCTTAAGGAAGGATTTTCGATAAAGTTTTACCCCATTTATAATTTTAACGGAAACAAATTACGTATTTTCAGAAAATACCTAGAAAATCGGCTATAAAAAGGAGAAATTTGATTTTCGAAATTACTAGCAGGATATCTTATATTTTTCGTACTTAAGAAAAATAAAAAATTACGATATGTAATTAATTATTAATAATTAAACGATATTATTATTACAAATTAAATATTATTATCTTTAATTATCGAAATAAAAAACTAACTTTACGGAATTAAATAATTTATAATATTCGATTTTAAAAATAGATATAACCTTATTAAAATTAAGCAAAAATACGAATAGAAAATAACTTTTAAAACGAAATACGGATTATTTAAGTATTTGGTTATATTAATACGATTTACGAACGTATTAATAACTTTCTAGCAAATAGTTAATTACGTATTACGAAAATATTTCGATATTTTCGTCGTTTGTTATTTTGACTATATTCTTATTTTTTCTGAAATAAAAAAATATACGTAGGACATATTTATGAAATTCTTTAAGTTTTATAAGACGTAAAACTATTTGTTAATATAAAAAAAGTTAATTTTACAAATAGGAAATAGAATATCTGGGATATATTATTACTTTAGGACATATTAGAATAAACTTTAAAAAAATCGCTACAATTACAGATTAGCAGATGTTAATAACGGTTAAGGAAGTACAGGTATTCTTTGGATTTGCCAACTATTATAAGAAGTTTATTCGAAATTTTAGCAAGATAATTATATCTTTAACGAATTTTACGAAAAATAAAAAAAATTCAAATGGACGCCAGATATAAAAAAGGCATTTTAGGATATTAAAGATATAAATATTAACGAGCTAATACTAATTATATACAATTAAAACCGTTTTGTTAAGTTAAAAACCGATATTTCGGATTACGTATTAGGCGTAATAATTAAATAATAAAATAATTAAAGTAAATTATGCCTTATTATATTTTTTGTACAAATTAAAAAAAACAAACTTAATTACGGTATTCCAAATAAGGAATTTATGGCTATTATTATAGCATTTCGAGAATTCAGGTATTTTTTAAAAAGAGATTTGTACTAAATTAAAGTTTATACGGATTATTAAAATTTTACCCGATTTATTACGACCAGGAAATTTATAAAACGATAATTTCGTTTTATTAAAAAATTAGCGAATTTTAATCTCATTATTATTTACAAAAAAGGATTAGAAAATAATAAAGCAAATATTTTAAATAAATGACCAAATATTAAAGAGAAATTAGTTAAAATTAACCATATAATTTTTGATATTATTATAAAAAAATATTTATGCTTACGATAAATTACGATAATTCGGGCAATATCTAATAATATGTATTAAAAAATTTAGCAATATAATAATGGCCTCCCAGAAAATCAAAAAATGAACAAAATGTAAGTTCTAAAGGAATACCAGAAACAATTAATAAAAGAAATATATATATATTAATTATACGGATATCCAGAGATTTACAAAATCTTAAAGCGATTTTAACGCATATATTTTTTTAAAAAAATGCAATTGATAATATAAAAAATTATATGGCAATACGATATTTTGTTACGGATCCCCGAATAGACCCGTTCTGGAGGCCCCAGGGCTGCAGAAAAGGGAAAAGCTCCACACTTTAAGTCACGTGACTTAGAGTGATCTAACTGATTTATTAGATCACATAGATCACTGTGATCTGGGTGATTTAATAGATCCAAGAGATCAGTATTACATTAGTAGAATGGAAGAAGGTATAAGACTTCAGGTTTCCTATGTAGATAGCCACCTACTTAGTTCCGTTCTTTAGCTATCAATTTAAGCTTTTAGCCAGAGGCAACCGTACCGTTCTCTGATTAAGAGAGGAGTACCGTGAAATCTCCTTAATGAATACACTGAGTTATTCCTCGCCCTATTGTTATCTGCAAATCAAGACCCTTTTCGGATACTGCTCATATTACCAGGTGGTGTATGACAGGTTCGTTACATATTTGCGCCAAAATAAAACCTTGACGATATAAGCTATACGGAAAATTACAGCTATTATAAATTATAAAATAATTATAATATTTAATTATATTCGGTTTTATTATTAAATTTCTTATATTAAAGGCTTTAATTATGACAATATATTACGATAATATTTTCCTAATTATTAATTAACTTACGAAATCTTTTTATTCTTTACCATATTATAAGGATATAAATGCCGAATAAATAATATATATTTTTTTCAAATATAATTTTAATATATATAGATTACTTATAGAAAATATTTTGAATAAAAAATCAAAATATGCATTAAAACTTTAAAAAGGCTTTATAATATAAATCAACTTAAATTACAAATTATTTATCGTATTTAAACCGTAGATAAATAAATAAATAATACGAATAAATCAAATTGTAAAAACTTATTTACGATATTATATTAATTATAAACAAAATAATTAAATTAAGAAATTATTATTGTATAATTAATTTATAATACTAATTATTACGAAAACATTAAAATAATATTTATAAACGTAAATTTTGGTTTTATTTTAAACATTTTTAAAAAATATATATAATACTAATTTAATTAATATTAAAATAATCCTTACATTAAAATAATTATAATAATTATATCAGAAAATAAAAACAAAATTAAAATTTGTACGAAATCAAATAAATAAGTATTATAATTAAAAAAAGTTAAAAGGATTAATTTTTGAAAAAGGGAAAATAATTTCTTTCGTTATAAAAAATATTTAAATAAAACGACCTAATAAAAATTTCGATTTTAAATATATTCGTCCATATATAATTACCAAGAAAATTTCAGAAAATAATTATTAATTAGAACTTTTACTAAAAGTTAAATTTTATTTAATTTTTTACGTTTTTTTATTCGAATTAATAGCAGATATGATTAAAATATATACGGCATAAAACGATATAAAAATAAAGGACGAACAAATATATAAAATAAAAAAATTTTCGACATGCGGAAATAAAACGGACTTACCTAATACCTAATTAAGTAAAAAAAGCACCCAAATTCCGAAAATATCTGGGAACCCGTTAAGAATCTTATTGGCACTTAACGTTTGCTAAAAAACTTTTACCAATAACGACAGAACTATTAGAAATAATGGCATTTTAATTCATAAGATTTAAAAAAGGAAGCCCTTGATTTACCGTATTTTAATTAATAACGTCTACCCTTTTTAAAGCCTGAACCTCGATTATAAATTTTAATTCTAATTCCGCAAAATCGTTAAAATCGTCTAAAGATTAAAAAGCGCGATTAATAAGTTTCGTATTTTTGGATTAATAATATTGGCGCTAACGATATATACAACAAAATCGCGCAAAAGCTTTAGATAAAAATTTTTCGGCCGTTAGCTTTTTTTTTTTTAACCTTTTCGATTTTGCAATATAGCAATTAATTATAAAAACAGAGATTCTTATCCCGTTATACGAACGATTTCGACAAATACATTCCTTATAACGAAAAACCCCATCCATTATTTGGCAAATAAGCTGCCGGAGAAAGCAGAAAAAATAAGGTATTGCGTCAAAACCTTCGAGTTCAATTAAATTAGCCAGAGCAAATCGCTATTCGGATTTACAGGAACGACGTTTAACGACACCGGAAAACATATTAAACGAACATAAAAAGCTTACCGAATAAAAAGAAAATCTTAAGGGCAAGATTTGCGGAAGGAAAAGATCGTATTATAACCTAACGGGCCACGGTTTTCAGAAATGGTCTGCTACAACCTAACCATAAGTACGCGGTAAGGCAAATTATGTAACGGATCACCAACTTATTGGTAATAAACCAATAAACCGGATTACCAACTCATTGGTGGTAAGCCAGTAAGCCGGATCACCAATTTACTAGTAATAAGCCAGTATAACAGAATAAGAATATATACGTTCGTTATTTCCATAATTTAAATAATTTTAGCTTACAACACTTATTAATACTAATCGTTTGCAATACGTTTTTGTACCTTTGGTATTAAGAAACGTAATTAAGTTATTCTATTGCTACAAAGTCCCACGATACTTCTGCCAACATAAACCCGTACGACTAAGGTTTAATAGTTGGTTAAACCTCCTAGCCGTCACACTTAAGACGCCTTTTATATTTTGGTATATCTACTTCTTCTGCTAAAGATCTCTTAATAAATTAATAACAAAATTAATATTTTACGAAATTCAGCGGCATATTAAGGTTAAAATATTTGCCTTTGTTATAGATTGTATTATACTATGCGGTATTAACTTCTTAGAATTAGTTCGTTGCCAGCTCGCTGTAAATGCGTTTTAATACTTTCGCACAGTTTCCCAATTAGGGACATCAAATTCTTGATTTTCGGCATTCTAGTTATCGATACTGTAAGTCACTATCTTTATAAAGTCTTTAAAGGACTCCAAATTATATACTGAGGCCGCAGAGTTTTTCTTCTAGTATCTATACACTTAAGTCAGTTACTAATACGTAAAAGTAAACATAAACGCGATTACTTAAGCCATATTTGCATTGTTGTAATTCCGCTTTACCCCAGGTTAGAGCGTCCTGAAGACTAACTTTCCATTTACGATGTTGCTTTTTTTTGACGCGCTTTTTTCATAATCTAGGCGGAGTGTTATGGCTGTACCACGTCATTACGCCACCAGGGCAAAAGATCAGTGGAATGATCGCAATTGTGGCAATTATCCTGGTGCTTACAGCTGTATAAGAGCTCTTACGGTAGACCAGGCCGTAAAACGGAGGGTATTAACTGCTTTTTTAGCTTTTCCTATTGGATAAAATTGATCAAAAGGAAAAATGAAAATGTTATTATAGAATCGAATAATTTTGGAGCTTTTAATTCAGAGATTCGAGCGTAAATACCACAGCAGATTAAGGACGAATAGATAGAAAAGTTAGATATCTTTAAAGGAATTCGAGTTTAAATACCAGACACAGGCTTGGATGCGAATAGGAGGGTAACGACGTAGCATGGACGTATGAAAGCTATAGATGCTTGTCGACGCGATGTCCGCTCTTAGGAGCAGCATTGCGCAAGGGCCCACTGCTTCCAGACACGGAAGGATTCAATTACAACATAGTTCCAGGACTTCATCAAAGGAATCGAAAACTGGGGTCCTGGTCCCAAAAGGAGGCCCAAGGCCGGCCCCTGGTTGCGGTTGCCATCACCTTCATGAGAGGTTGGACGGGGCGGTGGGAATGATCTAGAGGTTGAGGGCCCAGAAATGGGAATAAGACTGGTTAATGGGCTGCTCAGCCAAAGGGGTGAGCAGAGCTGATGCCAGGCTGATGGGGGCTGAGGGAGGCTGATGAATAGCTGAGCCGAGATTGAGCCGGGGAGCGAAAAGACTGCAAAAGCGGGCACCCGTGCCGATTCACGTGTCGCTTGAGTTTCGAGCCATAATACCATGACATAAGGATATAGGTCAAGTGGTTTATTAAAATCAATAAAATCAAAGAAACCATTTGTAAAAAGGCTTAGGGTGAGGTTTATGTTGGGGGACAAGGACCCGAAAATGAGGATTAAGTTTATGCCGACCTTGGCGCCTTGAGCGGGAACAGGCTCAAACGGCTCAAGCTTTGAGCGGCCTTGAGCGCCTTGAGCCGTTAGAAGCATCTATACGCTCATTACCTTTCCTGTAATCTAGATAATCATCAGCTCGTAATACAGCTTGGTTACCCAGATCACCCTTGGTTATCTGCTATTACCAGACGCGACTAGTACCTTTATTGCTCAGATCTCACGATAAGATTGCCAACATAAGCCGTACGACTAAGTTTAACAGTTGGTTAACTAGCCTATCCGTAACAGGCGGCCATCCGGCTTTTCCCGACCATCCAGCATATGGCCGGCGACGGCGTCCGGCAGGCGCTGCATGCATGGGCCGCGACAACATGCGGACCACCGGGCCGGCGGACACGTGGGACGGGGAGCTGTGGAGCATCGAGAGCCAGCCCGAAGTTAGGAGGAGCAGCAGCGAAAACAAAATCAGGAATAAGGACATGAAGGAGAATGCTCCGACGGGCGCCCGCAGGTGCCGTCGGCCACTCCCGGTTCTGCTTCTTCTCAACAAGCACGACCACTAGGTCGCCAAGCACTGCCGGGACATCTTTATCGAAAAGATGGTAGGAGGGTAAGGACGCGGTTAATGTTCGACGAGGGCGACCTACCTCGCGCTTTCTGCATACAGCATAGCGGGACCGTGTCTGAAAGACGTGCGCGTAAATTCGGGAGATGTTTGGTACGCTGTAATTAGTCAATAAGGCAGGCGGCCACTCGCCCCGCAACGGAAAAGAACAAACGGACAGGGGGCACGGAATTAAAGCCCTAGTTACATATCTATAAACGGCTTCTCCGTCTTAGGATAGAGTCTTCGAGCAGTTAAGGGTGAGGTCTGACCTTCTCAATGCGGAATTCAAAAATCAACGGAATTGCGATCCGACAACACGACCCCCTTCATGGAAAAATGCCCAAGCAAGTAACTACTGCAAGCCGTGCACTGTGTAGGTAGCGGACTGGTGAAGGCTTGTTCAGCCATGGATTTTACGTAATGCACGTCGTCATTCATTTGAAGAAGGCTAGAATATATGAGGATGGTGAACAAGTTTCTAGTTCCGAGACAGTTCGGGGTTCTGACTGAGGCCTAGGATCAGCTCCTGAATTAACGCCGAACCCCATCGGAGCTGCAAAGTAGCCTCGATGTATAAGAAACAAAGCGCCCTACAATATCATATACTCTCGGAACCATCAACTTCAAAGCGATTCCACCATAAGACGGTTAAAATCATTGAAAAGCAACATGTCAAAAGCATTCGATCTTAAGAACCCAGACCGGCTTGTGCACGTCGGCGTGATCTTACCGAATGGGTTAGTTGTACCTGTCTGACAATGACGTCCCAATCGAGGAGAACGTTTATATAACGGTACTCATAGCCTGAACGAGACTCTCGATGTCGCGCCGGTCGATGCGCTCTATGCGATGAGCAAAGAAGAGACAAAGTTCATGCCTGACGACCTGCTACCGCCACATCTGAAGGCGCAAGCCTTTGACATCAAGTTCCACTGGGTCTCTGAAACTGGGAAGGCGCCCGCTCGCCTAACAAGTGGAATAAACCTCATCCCGACGGTAGGTCTCCCTGCGACCGCTACTATACGCTGGCTGCTGACAGAGAAATAACTAGGATTCCTACGAAAGCTGCCCGCCGCTCGATATCGTGCTCATAGGAGCGCAAGATATGGTTTCCAAGCACAGCGAGGCAGACCTAGCCTTCATCCGCAAGAGCTTTGCCGGCTGCTCCGCATTCATAACCATATGCGGGGGGGTCATGGCACCGATGCAGGCCGGGATACTGCAGGGGAAATCGGCAACAGGGCCACGCATCATGCTTCAGACGCTCCGGCAGACGAATCCGGGCGTCGACTGGCAGGAAAAGCGCTGGGTGAGAGACGGTAAGCTGTGGACGAGCGGCGCGCTGTTGAACGGGGCCGACCTCATGAACGCCTTCTGCCAGGAGACCTGGGGAGGTGAGGGGACGCTGTGGGATTTCATCTCGAAGCTTGGTTCATGGCCCGCCAGAGATGTCAACTACAAAGATGGCCCTTGAGCTCTTGTGAGACTGTACCGAGCTCATGCATGAGGCAAAGTTGATGATAGTTTCAAGGTTCCCACTCTACTCCCCTCGAAATGTATCATATGTCACTATGAAGTTATCATATGAATATATCGTACCA
This sequence comes from Monosporascus cannonballus, assembly GCA_004154925.1. Taxonomy (NCBI): domain Eukaryota; kingdom Fungi; phylum Ascomycota; class Sordariomycetes; order Xylariales; genus Monosporascus; species Monosporascus cannonballus. The sequence continues at coordinate 10,699 of QJNS01000190.1, read as the reverse complement.
GGCCAGGCTCTGCCCCAATAGTAACACGGGGTCGAGAGGCGCATGCATGGAATGGCCAGCATATGGAGATTATGAATTGCGGCGTTAATGTTGCGTACTGAGTGTACGCAACAAGTACCAACGACTAGTGTTCTTCACTTGCATGGGATCGGAGGTAACAGCACAGCGCCGATTCGCTCGCCTAGGCAATACCAGATATAGTTATCCATGTCCCGGGGGTGTTTGAAGCTAGGCATGTCAATTAATAATGCTAAAGTGGTAGAACCAACCCCGTGAGCATTACATCTAGAGTAAGGTGACCGGTCGCCAACCATCAAAGCCCGCACAGGTCCAGATGTGAAAATGGTTGATTATGACACCTTGTTCAGAGCCACGAAGCACTTCTTCGGAGTCGACGTGAGAGTGTCTACCACGGCATGCGAGCTAAGCTCCTCCGACAGCTTCCGGAATTCGAAGTTCCACACGAGGAGCGCCAGGACGATGCGTATCTCCAGGTAGGCAAGGCGCCTACCGAAGCAACCCCGCGGGCCGAGACCAAAGGGCATCGCAGGTCCGGCCTGGGGATCGAAGACCTCACGGCCGTCTTCGTCGATCCGGAGCCACCGTTCGGGCTTGAAGAGGTGTATGTCCTCCGGACTCCAATGGCCATGGGAGTACTTCGCCCGCGAGGACTCGCTCCGGGCGTTGTCGGGGACAGGGATGCTGGGGCTCAGGTAGCTGGGACCGTTGGCGATGAAGATGATATCGGTGCCCTTGGGTATGTTGCGGCCGAGGATAACGGTGTCCACGACAGTCCTCCGCTGCGTAACGGGAAGTGGCCCAGTGACGCGCAGGCTTTCTTCGATCACGGCATCGAGGTACGGTACCGGGGTTTTCCACAATTCGGTAACGGAAGGCTGTCGTCTTTCATCGAATGCTGTGCCATATGCCGAGCGGAGGGCAGCACGTAACTTCTTTTGGACTCCCTGGTCATCGGCAACCCACTTGATCATCCCTAATCGGAAATCCGTCTTAGCAAACCAACTCGATCCCCGGCGAATGGTAGGATGGAGTTGAGGGGTCCTGAGAACCCCCAGCGAGAAATTATAGTAAGTATGAAGGGAAGGCGGACACACATTTCAGAGCTGTAGCGGAGGTATCGTGACCGCCGACGATATATCCGAAAAGCTACATGCTTATTAACACCGCTCACCGGATAGTATTGCCATCACGTACTTCATCGTGTATCCTAGGGGAATGGAAGACCGGCAGTCTGTCAGCCTTCTTGGCGGCGTTCATCTCGCGTTGGAGAATGTGGTCCATCGCAGACCGCACCCGGCCGCCACTCCGCAGACGAGCCAATGCCTTCTCGATCTCATCGTGGATCAACTTGTCCCTCATCGAAATAGCCTTGACTAAGGATGGCTTCGTAAGGATTTTGTACCGATGTGTAATCTTGGGGAAGAAAGCTTTGAACTGTTCGCCGATATGGAGGCCAATCTCGTGAATAGCAGCAATTTCAGGGACATCGGGAGGGTGAGCAAACTCGACGGACCCATCGGGACTCAACGGGAGCTCAGCATCGCCCATCTTGGCTAGCGAGTCCAGTTGATGCTTCACCGTGCTTAAGTCGTCGTCAAGTCCGAAAGTAGCTGCGTTGATGATGTCAATTGCAGCATCGAAGATATCACGATCAGCATTAAATGGTCTGCCGGCAGTAAGTTTTGCTTTTACTGTCCATAAGTCGACAAGGCTCGTCGCTTTGGTGTATATCTCCAAGGCTGATACCTGCGGCTCAGTTTAGCCATGCGGTTCCCGACGGAATAGTAGTATGCGCACCTCGTGGAGGAAGGCAGGCGTCATTAGGTCCTTGACAAGCTCCTTGTTCCCCTTGAAACGTGGATCAGATGTGCGCATGGCAATATGATGGTTCCCGATGGGCCCTTCAAAGTAGTCGCAGCTCCGCTGGGCTCGGTCGAACTCCCTGTTCCGCCTGAGTAGGATATCTTGTGTTTCCTGGAAGTCTGAGAGGATCAAAGTTGGTCTCGCAAAGGGCCCAAACCAGAACTGGGTAAGGGCCGACTTGTGTCTTGTAGAATGACCTGCAAGCCATGGCCGGAGACGTCCATGTTCCCGAACGTACTCCCTTATCTCGGGCAAATTGCCAAACAAACTTGTCCTTGCACTTTCGTCATACGGGATTCCAGGTAGAGGCTTAGGAAGAGCCCGACGGTAGACCAAGTAGAGCAATATTGCAGAAACGATAAGAAGACAGGGGATGTACACGGCGGTCTGTCCGCTTCCGAACAACCCGGACAGCATGTTAAAGCCCGTGCTTATAGGCATCAGAAGAGGCGACCTTGTGAAACTGACGTGGGCTACGGATTTGGCGGGTGAAAATTCTTGGTTTCGTGAACTGAAGAGAGTAGGAATAAGTCCAGCGCATACCGAAGCCGTAATCAAGGGAGGCAAACCGTCCCCAAGCTCGGATCCGCATTTGACGGCAGACCAAAATAGGTGAACCCACACTCTCTCCCAGCTTTACCTATTCGGGCAGACATCAGTGCGTATCTAACAGCTACAGCCACTTGCCCAGTAGCTACCGTAATATCCCCTCATATTCGAAAATTGGCAAATGCCAGGGGGATCCTTGCCTGGACCGCCTTAAGTCTCTCCTGATTCCGCAATTAGCTTCAAAATTTTGGGCTGTAACTCGTATGGGGCCAGCGGAGGCTGCACAGCTAATCACAGAGAGAGGAAAGCGTACACCCGCCTGGTGGGAATAGTCGACTTGGCATTTGCTAAGTGTTCGAATTTAGACAGATAATACGGTATCCTGGACTCGGGTCACATATAAAGCTGAGTCGAGTCGCGATGACGGTGTCCTGGGTCGAGCCTTTTCTCGCCCGAGCTTTCCTTAACGTTAGCCCTGGATAAGTAACGTGGATCTGCCTACACCCGTCTGAAGCCTCGGGCTTACGGACGATGTGCGCCTGAGGAGACAAGCCTGGGAGAGAAGCTCAGAACCCCAAAAAGTTGAATAACTATCTGTGCTGAAACTCTAGTGACGGTGAGAAATGTAAGGCCGGTGATATCTGATAGAAAGCTTACAGACGGCTCCCCAGCTTGTTCACGCCTTTACCTGCTTATGAAGTGAGGCAGAGCGGTGGCTACACTTCGCAACTGGGTCTATAACTTGACTGTTCCAACACGAAGGGAAGTGACGCCAAGACTCACGGACTAACGATAAATAGATCAGGGTGCACGTCGGTTTTGCGTCGGCGGCTCTCGCTCATTTTGCCACCGTCTTGCTGCGCAAAGTGGCCCGTCCAGAACTTCACCCGGTTATGCGAGAATGTTCATAGCTCGTCCGGTCTCTGTCCTGTCCCACCACACGCGGGGTATGACTAAACTATGGCTCCAAGCCCCATGGAGTCTTGAACATACGGGACTGGTATTGCCGCATGCTTTCACAATCAAATGGGTCTCAGAGCAGCCCCGGCGTTCACCTTTCCCTATTTAGGCCCTCGACCTCTGCTCTCAAGGTTGTCCGCGACCATCCAAGCCCAACAGCCGCTCCGTACACCTTCAAGCAGCTCAGACCGAGGCCTTGGTGCATCCGGCCAACGACTTGGATCGCAGGGGACTACACTCTCATCCTTAAGGTTATGTCTGCTGTTAGAGAAAAGGGTGCAACAGCGTGAGAGTTAGGAAGAAGTAGTCTCGTAGCAGGGAAGTAGTATATAGATTAGACTAGTAACGCATGCCTCCTGCAATATGTGGGAGGAAAACAGCCGTATATATACACCCACCTACTACCCCTGTACAGCCCCTATCTAGAAGGTTCCACCTTGCCACGTGACAGGTGGATCTCGGAACGGAGGATGGACACAAGCATGATGTCCAGGGTTATGCCGTCCTCCCCGGGGCCGTGGGGCGGAGGCAACGGCCTAGTAGCCGTGGGCACAGAGGGCACCGAGCGGATGATGTTCCCCGCGGTTGTGAGGCGACCGACCTCGCGCCTAACGTGTCGGACTTCCTGCGGGTCACGCGCCGGAGCGGCGCGCAGACTATGCAGGACGTGGGCCTCACTGGGCAGGTGGTCCTGGCGGCCGAGAAGGTGGCCGAGAAGCTCGATGCCAAGGATCCGGAAGTGGTCGGCCAGAATCACCTCATTGGGCCTGGGTGCCGCGGTCGGCTACGCCATGGTCAAAGGCGGCACCATCGGCATGTACGGCTGACCCTGGAGCGGGGTGGCTGGCGCCGCGGTCGAAGGCGCTGCCGGCCTGTTTGCCTACTACATGCTCCGGTGATGCGGGTTGGGGAAGTTGGTCTTCTGTGGCCTTCCCATAGCGAAAGCGAGGGGTTGATTTCTAAGTGCTCCCTTTCCCGAGTCCCTTTTCTAATTGATATTTGGAATTGTGAAATTGCGGCCATAACAGTAATTCACACTAGAAACTGCGCAACCTGATCATAGGGTCATCTGGTACGCTATATCGTGGTATGGAGCTGCATGGATCTTTGGACTTGCTTTGTTTGGGACTGAGTCCCTCGCACTACGTGTGATCAAGGGTTGGCGTGCTTCAAGTGCAGGTAGTTCGGGCACATAGCGGGAGACTGCACACGACCGGAAGCATGCGATATGTGCGGACGGGAAGGCCATCTCCGGTGCAAAGCCATCAATCTACGCTGTGTGAACTACCAGGGGCGACATCGGGCCTCGCATCGTGACCCGGAGTACAGGAAGGAGAAGGTCAGGATGCTTACACGTCAACGCCATGAATAAAGAATTCCGGATCCTCCAGGAGAGCCTGAAGAAAAGCAGAGAGGCGCTGTACGCGTTGCACAACGACAAGAATCGCCGACTTCCACTTCATCCTACCTAGCCTAGGAGCCTTCACGTGGACGGACAAGCGAGGCTGCCGGGCACGAACCCGCTTGAATGCCAGGAAGTCCTGCCTTCATCTGACTGCTGCTGTGGTGGCATGGCTCTGCTTGTGGCACAGGAGGGTTATTTACCCCTCCTGGACTCCAGGAACTTCACTTTCAGAGAGGAAGATAGCATCAACATCTTGTGGTGATCGAACTCATCGTTCTTGTGCGTGTTAGCCGTCACACTGCTTGCATGGTCTGACCATCTGTTTCCGATGTTGGGACACGGTCTATGCATCCGCTCAAAAGCCACCGTTGTGTCGCCTCTCCTTAGGTCACACTGCACAACCTGCAAACCCACACGACATGCGACAACTGTATGGCGATCTTAAAAAAATGCGGCATCCCTCCTCTCGTCCAAATCGGCGGGAAAGCCCTCAATGATACCGTTTCATATTTCGTATCAAATCCAGTTAGCAGCTAACGTGTTTACGTCGAAATGCCACATGTGCACGCTCCTAGGTGCCTCCATTCCCCGGCTTCTGGAGTCGCTCGATTCCAAGGCAGTACTGGGGTTGGCTATCTCCAGAGCTCGGCATGACCCAGATGCCGCAACTGTTACTCTCGTTGGATGCGAAAGGGAGGCATTAGGTCGCCAAACGCATCATGTGGGTTCGTTACGGATATAAGATGGTGAGAGAGAAGCGAAGGTTCAAACGTATGGGAAATAGAAAACTTATGGTTGTGGTTGAACACGGACATGTGTCATCGATTCTCCGAGGACGTGGCCGCTAGAGACATTGAACCGTATACAATCCTGGTTGAAGAGGTGCGCGTTGTCTCATGACAACTGCATAAAGCCCCAGGCAGCAAGCAGGCTTCCAAGGAGGTTACTGGACCCCATGCTGACTTGCTTCGATCGTGTTCGGCGAATGGAAGAGATAGGACTGGAAGAATTCAACGTCCTAAACCTCGAAGAGCTCCCCAACGCCCGCATCATCTCGTCAAAATCTCTACCTTCAGACACTCCATACCTCACCCCCAGTCGTAGATGGGGAAATCCGCCAGGTATCTTACTTACCAAGAAGACGTCGTTCTTTTGAATTATGATATATCTCCCCATCTTTTAAACTGCAGGGAGGCAACCGTGTTCCGACATACTATCCAAGTTACCAAGTGTCTGGGATTCCGCTATATTTGGATTGATGCTTTATACGTAACGCAGGATGATGGACCCGAGAAGACGGCGGATATTATGCAAATGGATGAGATCTACTTCAACTCTACGCTCAATATTTCGGCCGTAGAGGGACTTATCCGCGAAGGACTCGTCTTCGATCAGGAAACTCTCTGTACGGACCCATGCCGAGCAACAGTTAGAACACCGAAAACGCAAGAGGATGTACACCTCCAGGTATTTCCCGACAAACGCTTTCTTCTGCCGTGGAAAGGCCCTTTGAACAAGAGTGGCTGGGTTTCCCAAGAACGGACACTCTCGCCAAGTGCTGTTCACTTTACCAAGAACCAGGTATTTTGGGAATGCAATTCTCTCGGGGCAACGGAGGTTTTACCACAAGGGGTTCCATGTCGACCATCAACACGCCTCGACAAGGGTGTTGGGATCTCCTCGGCGTTGTCTATATATAGTGGATATAGTCACTTACGACACATCCTGAGAATCCCTTGATTCTTAACTGAGCCTACCCTACACGCTTTTCCATACAATCCTCGACGGTTACCTCTTTTTGTATTGCAGGGTAACCTCACCTTCTGCCTCGAAGCTCTACAGATTGCATTGCTTCAGTAAGAAGTTCAGGAAGGGTCAGGCTACCTATGTCATATCCCATAATTCGGGTATTCCGAGGGTAGTAGTAGCTCCAAACGACTTTGACGATGGGCAGCGATGACATGGAACGGACGGAGCCTACTCCCTATAACACAGGGTGCCGGGCGAACGCAATGACTCCGAGTTCAAAGCGCGTCCATTGAGTACCGGGAGCCGTGCCTTCTCGTGTAGTGCGTGGCCGTTTCCCTACAGGTGTCCTTTGAGAGTAGAGTATCCAGGAGACATTTCCTCGGGCAATGCTAGATAGGCCGGATGCTGTTGCTGATACGAGCTGGACACCCGCTCGTAGGAAATCATGATCGCATTTTGGATGAGTAGGTACCTCCGTCCAATAGCACAAATAGTACTCCCGGCCCTGCAGCATAGCCACTCGGACAGCTTGACGTGCTATCATGAGCTGGCGTAGATCCTTCCATATCGCATAAAGCTCACGGAAGGGATACGCAACAGAAATTATTATGCGCTTCCAAAAGCCGGGTTGGGGTATGTCGTTAGGCTCGATAGGCTCAGTATTTCGGAATATAATGTAGTCGGTCCAAAGCATGTTGCTGTTGCACCATAAGTTCATGCTTGAACAGAATACGTTGCGCAACACGAATTGGAACTTCCTCCGGGCGGAGCTTTTGCCGTTCAACTGGATCACTTGCGCCCATCCAGGGGGGAGGAACTGTGGCCGTCATCACAAGAAGGATGGGGTATAACGAGTTGACTAAGTATAGAAATGACGAGATGTAATCGTAATCTTTCCTGGGGTCGAGGAAGTTAAGGAAGTAAGTGATGCCGTGTTGGGGGGAGGGGGGGGGAGGGGGGTGAAATGTGTAAGGAAGCAAAAGGTTGGCGGAATGGGATGCATAGATGGTTTTATCCTGTTATGGTATGTGCTCGTTAGCTATTTCCGAAATGTATGGACCAAACCGAAAGCTTAAGCAACGGACGAAGGTTCTAAAAGTAGTCATTCAGGTAGTACCTGCTCACTGTTGTCATCTCAGAGATACTATGTACATACCCAGATCGCAAAGTGCTATGTCCACCTTCCTGCTGTCGCCAGGGTCCCTATAAAGCCATTGCTCGTGAGCCCGTGCGTCACTGCCGGCGTCAGTATCCCCGTCAGTGTCAGGTTTTCTCCGGGTTCGAGAGTCAATCATAGGAGTGTCTAGGTACCTATGGAGGTAAACAGATGCACAAAGCGGCGGGAAGTCTGTGGTACAGTTGACAATGAACACCGTAACTTAACCTTATTCATTTAGCTTCTTAAGAAACCACTTCACGACACAAAGCTTAATTAGCATCATCCTATCCGCTTACCGGAATTACTTCGAACTATCTAAGCACCCTCCAAAGTTGACTTGCCGAGAAGCGGAGCCAAAAGCGACAGTAAGTTCGATCCCTAGCAGCGCCAGTGAAGCTTTGGCGCCTACTTAACTATCATAACAGAGGGAAGATATTGAAACATGTTTGAAGCTCCTTACATTGTTAGGGGTCATCTTTCCAGTGGCTTGGCTATTGGGGCAAGAGCCTGATGTGGTATAACGGGATGTTATGAGCCCGCATATTTTCACAAACTTTCTTGAAAGAAATCGGTATAGGTAAAATAAAGGCGTTAAGAGTTATAGTATTGCGTGCAGCCAGCAAAACTGTAGTTGGGGTATGCGGTGAATCAGTATTGCAACCGTCCTCCTTAAATTCCAAAGGCTTCTGTAATAGGGGCTTCCGCAATAGGGGCTCGAACACTTTGATTGCGTGCTTCGCACTGATTGGTTGAGGCAGGAAGGTCTTTATACACCCAGCTACCAAACCCAATAGAAGATAGAGGCCCGGCATCCGTCGGTCAGCGGAGTAATCCCCTTGAAACTGGCTGCGATTGCTCAAAAGAAAGGAATCCCAGTTGAGGGCCAATATCGAAGGGGTCACCCCCCGAAAAACTCCAAGACGCACCCTTCTATCACTAGGCAACACACCATTCCATCACATGTAGCATAGCATAAGTTCAAATGATCTGGAGTTTGGTCCTGGAGACCACCATGTGACTTTACCTCCTAATGAAATACGGGATGAGAGTCAGCTGAATGGGGATTCTAACATGATACCTCGTTCAGTCCATGCACTTCCTTCGTGGGACTCCAAAGACGGGATGCTAGCCCTGGTCCCTGAGCTGCTGATTGAACCAAGTCGCTCCTACGATTTGAATCAAGGATACTACTATGTTTAACCACACATCCTTTGCTGATCCGACGTAAAACGACTGGTCTCATTAATAGCATTGTGTCTGCCCTGCCATTACCGATATTTTAGTTCAACCTCAACGCCAACGCTATGCAAGCCACAAAGTGCAAACCAAGCCCCTGCCCGGTCATAGCAATCAAGCACGACCGCCGCTCCCAGCCCTGAACCCCTCCAGGATGACGGCCCAGTCTCCCTTCTCACCGGTCGAAGGAACGTCGCCGCGCGCGATCCGGCGCATCAACAAGGTATCCTTGGCTCCCTTCAGCCTCTTGCCATCGGCGCCGGTGAGCGTCTCCGTGAACCAGCGCTCCTCGTCCTCGTCGAGCGGGAGACTAGCCAGCTCGAAGGCGCGAGTGGCAGCCTCCTCCCCCTCCTGCTGCCCCTGGAATCCCAGAACTATCAGCACAAGGCGGCGGAACAGCTGCTGGTGCGCGAACTCGGGGCGGGCGCGCGCGAAAGCCAGGGCCTCGGGGACACTGGCCCGGGCGAGGGCGTCGAAGAGCAGCTCCTGGGCGAGCGACGTCTTGAGGACCGGCTGCACGGTGTGGTAGTACGCCAGGGGGAGGCTGTAGTCGCCGTCCTTGGTGGAGTGGCGGGCCAGGGCGACGACGATGTCGTCGGCGAAGTCCGGCACGAGCGAGGGGTGAGTCAGGTACTCGAGGGCGAGGTCGAACTCGGCCGAGTCCATCAGCCAGAGGCCCTTCATGAAGATGGAGTATTTCTGGGGCACGGCGGCCTTCGTGGCGAAGTCCTCGGCCCGGTCGGGGGCCTGCGATCTCCCCTTAGGGTGGGCGTCGATGTCGAGGAGCAGATAGTATAGTACGGAGAGCTTGTGGTGCATCGCTACGTTGCTGGCTTCGCAGACTTGCTGGTGTAGCTGGCGGAGGGCGCTCTCGTTCTTCGGGGGGTAGTTCTTGGCGGCTAGACGGATTCGAGGATCAGCGTGCTATTAACTTGCGTACATCATGATATATAGCAAGCTAACCTTGCGAGAGGTTCAAGGCGCCCAGCACCCGGTCGAGGAAGAGAGCTCCATCGAGGTTTCGGCGATGAGACTCGACACTTTGCGCCCAAGGCTTGTCGAGAGGGAATGGGCTCAATGGTCCGAATACGAGATGGAATTTCGTGTAATCAAGCATGTTGGAATGTCAGTCAATTCGAATTGGGCCTTGAAGTTGAGATCCGGTACGGCGTTGAAGGTGTGAACTTCGGAGGCTCTGCTCGGTAGATACCGCAGAGACGAAATGCGATTAACAGGTGTAGATCTAGATGGGGGTTTGTAATATAGCCGCTTATCGCATTCGCAGACTCTCGTATTCTGAACAGACGAATACCGGTGCCTACTTGCATACTGGTGGGGCTGGTCGGCCAGAAAATTGCCACGGATAAAACTCATTAACTTCACATATCATAGTGTATATAAGGATATATACCGTTTATCGCGTCAGCATAGTAAAGCTGACGCTAAAAACGCGCCAAGATTTGGCGGGCGGAGAGGTGGGGGAAGGCGGTCCCCTGATTCGGTGGGGCTCGTTGTTTTTGTTTACTTTCCATCATTTTATCTGTCGCACGCAACGAAAATCCATCACATCAACAAGTTCGCCCGCCAAATAGGGGAGGATAGGAATAACGACATACTAACTGACAGGTCGGCGTTTTGCGAACCCAGTGGCAATAGTCATTCGACTGGATCCCCGAGCACCTCCTTCGGGCGGCTTGCATTCGTTTCACATACACACACACACACACACACACACACACACACACACACACGAATAT
>QJNS01000189.1:0-150638 GCA_004154925.1 Monosporascus cannonballus | reverse complement strand
ACCCGGCCCCCCCCCCCCCCCCGCGCACGGCCGTGACCCCGGGAAGCGGCCGCTGACGACCGCCAGGGATTCTACACGAAGGACCGGCCTAACCGGAACATCGACGTGGTGGTCGTTGAGGCCTCCGAGATCAAGCCGGACGGCAGCATCGTCCCCGGAGCTTCCGTGGGCGCCACGCCGGAGCTGGTCCAGCTGGCCGACAAGGTGAGACGGCACCGCATCTCGCGCGCGCGTGCCACGAGCTGACGCGGAGCCCAGATCATCATCGAGGTCAACACCTCGATACCGAGCTTCGACGGCCTCCACGACATCACCATGACGGATCTGCCGCCGCGCAGGAAGCCGTACCTGATCATGGGCGTCGAGGACAGGATCGGCACGACGTCGATCCCTATCGACCCGGAGAAGGTGGTCGGCGTGCTGGAATCCGACTACCAGGACCAGACGACGCCCAACACGCCGGCGGACGACGCGTCGCGGGCCATCGCCGGCCACCTGATCGAGTTCTTCGAGCACGAGGTGAAGCACGGGCGCATGCCCAAGTCGCTGCTCCCCCTGCAGTCGGGCATCGGCAACATCGCCAACGCCGTCATCGGCGGGCTCAGCGAGTCCAACTTCTGGAACCTCAAGGTCTGGACCGAGGTCATCCAGGACACGTTCCTGGACCTGTTCGACAGCGGGCGGCTGGACTTCGCGACGGCGACGAGCGTGCGCTTCTCGCCCGACGGCTTCAGGCGCTTCTACGACAACTGGGAGAACTACCACGACAAGCTCCTGCTGCGCGCGCAGCAGGTGTCCAACTCGCCCGAGATCATCCGCCGGCTCGGCGTCATCGGCATGAACACGCCCGTCGAGGTCGACATCTACGCGCACGCCAACAGCACCAACGTCATGGGCAGCCGCATGCTCAACGGGCTCGGCGGGTCGGCCGACTTCCTGCGCAGCGCCAAGTACAGCATCATGCACACGCCCTCGACGCGGCCCTCCAAGACCGACCCGCACGGCGTCTCGTGCATCGTGCCCATGTGCACCCACGTCGACCAGACGGAGCACGACCTCGACGTCGTCGTCACCGAGGCCGGCCTCGCCGACGTCCGCGGCATGAGCCCCCGCGAGCGCGCACGCACCATCATCGAGAGGTGCGCCCACGCCGTCTACAAGCCCATCCTCAAGGACTACTTCGAGAAGGCCGAGTTCGAGTGCCTGCGCAAGGGCATGGGCCACGAGCCACACCTGCTGTTCAACAGCTTCGACATGCACAAGGCGCTCGTCGAGGAGGGCAGCATGCAGAAGGTCAAGGGGTGGTAGGCATGAGGCGAAGAGGGGCGAAGGAAGACCAAGTAACTGATGGGCATCCCTGGCCCGGGAATGTGTATACGGTGTTTCAATACGTATTAATCGTCATTGATAGGAATAATCCAGGGATACAAGGGGACTCTTGCTTCAGTCAGAGATCATGAGCGCGCTTTGCGATGTGACGCGGGTCGAAGGAGCCGCTGTGTCTCGACTCTCTCCGTAGCCGTCTTTCATTGCATCTGCTACCGAATTGCCCCGCCCCCCTTAGAAGACTGCGAAAGAGATGAGGTTATGGGATGGGTTGCCGCGGCAACGTCCAAGGAGTTGTCGCTAGGACCCATAAAACGGGACGTGGCGGCTTGTATTCTCTCAACACGATTCACCACGCGAAATCCATACCGCGCACGAAGTTCCACAGAGCGCCCTCTGTAACGGACCAGCTGTCTCGTTTATACGGGGGTCACCTCATAATTAGGTCATGCACGGCAGGCGTTGAATCACAGATTAATCTACTCTATTATCGTTAACACGGAAGATAATGCTTGCGAAGAAGTACCCATTCTTTACCACTCTCCAGGGTGGATTGTTACCTATATATGTTTGGTCTTCAATATACGACTCGTCTTAAATTTGCAGGAATCATATCGCACCATCGCGCTATGCAAGACCACAGTTCAACTGCTCAGGAGACCTTGTGTACTGTGGATGCTCTTTAGACGATGCCGCGTCCTCTGAATGACTTATCTACACGCTTTCGCCTTCATATACGATTCGGAGTAAGGCGAGGAGGATACGCATCTTGGCTAGTCCCAGAGCTGCACATAATTCTTGCGAAGCGCGCGAGAGAGAGAGAAAGGAAAGAAAAAGGAATTCAGCTCATGGCTACTAGATATATACGTTTCGCATCATTAGGATATGGGATTCGTTGGTAATAGCGGTTTGGGGATATTTAAATAATTACGCGGTGGTCGAAACGTATATCGCCTTAGAGGCGAGCGACCATTTGTATATGAACTGGACGACAAGATCATGAGGACGCCGGTCAAAAAATGCGCCGAAGTGGACACGATGGCAGGCGCCGATGCGATACCAGCGATTAAGCGGCGTGTTTGGTCGCACAAGGAGCGTGGTTGCAATCCCCAACGAGATCGAATATGCTTCTCCCACGAACCGGGGGCAGAAAAGCTTGGGCTGATCATAAGCACGCAATAACTTACATTCCATCCCGAAGCTAGACCTGAGGACGAACTCGGGTGGGCCTCGGCTACTGATCCTTACTAGCGGCGTCCGAAGACCGACCTGACTGATAAATACGGTTAGATCTACCCGCTAAGATGTACTTGCTGGGTTGAACGCCGACGTACTTGAGGCATTTCAGCCTAAGCTTACCGATACTTTTATAGGAGAACAGCATGCAGCGGGCTTCCTATCCCTAAACGCGGAAGCCCCTATAGTTACTATTGTAGGCTTCAGCTGAGTGAGCCCCAAGCGATGTGGCGTAGGGACTGGATCAGAAGGGCATAAGATGCACGCGGAGGCGTTAAAGCGACTCTGACAGAAGAGAGCGAAAACATCACGGAATACCCCAAGCAGATAGACCACCCTTTCGAGAACTCTATGACCCTTCATTCAACAATAAAGCCCCTGGACGGAACCGGGAGACGTTATCCCAGGCGCAATAGGGGAGCAGCCTTGGAGAAGTGGGTGGGCAGTGTCGGAAACGGAAAATTCCACGCGTCGCGAGCGACGCCAAAGGGCGAAGCCTCGTCGCGCTCAGTCCCCAGTTCTGCATGCTACAATTTCACTTTCATTACAGATAGCTCGAGTCCATGGTTGTGATTAGTCAACGCAGATTAGCCTAAATTTATTTGAAGGCACCAGGAAACGACATGCATGGCGCACAGGCGTGAGAGCGAACATCTACGTGTTGCTCAATGCACAACTGCGGTCAGCTGAGGGCTATCGACAAGGTTATTCGCGTGGCGATCAGCGGCCGCACCGTTGATACCCCCATCCGGCGGAGGAATCGATGTCCCCCTGAGCTGGCGTACGGCTTCCAACGACGCCTTGACAACATCGTACCCGAAACTGAAGTCGGTTATCTCGGACGGATTGGCTGCAAAACAAGGTCAGACGCCGGCTCCCATGACTCTCGCAGGGTGCACACTCACTGGGGATGTCCTCTTCCGCCAGGAACTCCTTCAGGTCCTCGTAGACGAGATGGGATTGGTCAGCCCCGACGCTGCTGAGGATCTGGATGACGCTAGCCCTGTTTCGACGAATCTTCTGGTACAGCTCCAAGCGTTCCTCGATCTCCTCGGCCGTCGAAACGCCCCGCAGCACGATGCCCAGAGCAACGCCGTCTTCCATGGCTTGGGCGCCGGCCTGTGCTTGATCTATGACGCCTTAGTAGACGTCGGGCGACGACGTAGGGGAAGGGAAAGACCCACGAGGGAGCATCGGATGTGCCGCATCTCCGACCAGAACCAGCCTGTCCTTCCTCCATACGGGGGTCGGTGGTCTGTATAACAACGGCCACCTCGTGATGTCGGTGGCCTTGCTGTGGCGGGAGTAAGCCTGGGAATTGTCTTCTGCGGGCGTAGGATGAACCCGGGGGAGGCGAAGGCGGCACTAACTTGATGACGGCTAATATGCTGGGGTGATAGCCAGCGAATCTCTCCATCACTTCCGCCTTGTCGACGGAAGCGAGATAATCTGCAGCCGATTAGAGTGGCCTGCCGGTTCTAGGAGCCCCTTGACGCCTTACCCTCCTTCTTCGCCGAGTAGGTTGAGGCCTCGTCATAAAATAGCCCCACAAAGTTATGGATTGTGTTACTTATTAGTCAGCTAACCCCGCGGTTGCGTTCGGTTGTCCGTAACTCGGTGCACTCACTCGCGGCATGCGTACGCCACCAGCCTCCTCCGGTTTTCGTTGTCGGCGAATATCCGGGTCTTCCCCTCGATGTCGGCATTCCAGGAGCGCGTCTCCGGGTCGGCTTGCAACGTCGACACGGGGATGAGGAAACGGTAACAGTAATTGTAGTGTGACGGCGCCACAGGGCTGTTCTTGTAGCCCAGGACGGTCTCCGACGCCAGCGAATGGACGCCGTCGGCACCAATGACGACATCCCCTCCGATAACCTCTCCGCTGGCGAGCGTTATCGAGGGTACACGAGGTTCCTTCGGCGCGTCAGCCACAATCCGCAGCTCTCGGGCCGAGCACTTACGTATCCCACCACGCGGGACCCCGGATGAACCGTCACCGGGATCCCGGGGCCCGCGGGATCGGTGGCGATGTGCTTCAGCGCTCCATGAAGATCCACGCGGTGGGCCAGCCAGAGCTCGGCACCGCCGGACCTCGCGGCCTTCTCCTCGTAGGACATGGTCGCCGTGACGTTTGCCGTGAAGGGGTCCCACCACGCCAGAGCACGCGCCTTGACGAAGCGACTGAGCTTGGGATCGAGACCCCAGGAGGTCAGGAAGCGGCTGGCATTTGGAGGGACGTTTATCGCAGCCCCAACTTCGTGCTTCATGTCCGACTGCTCGTAAATATTCACGACGTGTCCGGCGCGGCGGAGGGCGATGCCGGCAGAGAGGCCGGCAATGCCTCCGCCGACGACTACGGTCCGCAGCATGGTCGCAGTAACGCGGGCGGTAAGCGGATCGCCGAGTGAATCTGATCTCGAACTGGGGAGCCGCGCCACGATCCAGAGTGACCCGGTCTAATTGCACATGGATGATCTATGTAGACCACGAGACGGGTGGTGATTGATGCTCGCCCGCCGTCGTCATTACGTGCATGTCCCACCCGTGCCCATCATTTGACACGTCGGCTCTGGCCCCCTTGGCAACGCAGGTCTGGGCGTCTCCGCTTAGGAGCTCCCAGAGGGTAGTATCACATGCGGACCGACCCAACCGCAGCTGGTCGCACGAATGGTTTAGGAAGCAATATTACAGGACACCCTGTGCGGCAGCCGTGGTAGCGGCGTGGTTCTCCACCCCTCTCAATCACTCGTACCGACGACTAGACGAGGTGCTACGCCGCGCCTGCGATGGAAGAGCCCCTTCCGACTTTTAGAAGATGAGATAACGGGATTGAGACCTGCATGGTCTCTCTTATGCCAACGTGCAGGGTTTAATCTTTGTAGGTGCCATGCACGCCATCCTGCCAGATATCCATCTGCTTTCTTTTCTCTTCCTTTCAATGTCATAAGCGTGTCTAGGCATGTCCAAAAGCGGAAAGTCATCAGCGTTACCGAGCAAGAGTTTCAATGCAAGTTTCGCGTAGCAGCATCGGAAGAAACCGCCAATTGCGACCCGGCGAACGACAGGGCTTTCCGGGCCAGCGACTGGGCCTAGCAACGCCGGGAGGAATGCCATTGAAACTTCGGGCGATGTGACCCTGAAAGAGGATGCTTAGAGACATCCTCAAACATGTTTGAGTGGTGGTGAAAGAAGCGCAGCGCCTACTGCGTTGGTGGATACGTCAATTCGTTATTTAGACAGTACCCCCTTTTCCCCCCTGTAAATAAAGGGAGGCTGTCTTCCGGGACCTAATTGTGCCGAATCGTGTCCTCGTCTCGTGTGACCAGTCTATCGCCTGGCTGTGTAAAACAGTGCTGGTATTGGACACCCGCAAGCCCCTAACGTTGGTGCACCCATTCGGGCCACCGGTGCTGGGGGAGGGGACTGCGATGAGCGGCTGAACCCTGAAGGAGCGCGGTGAGATTAGGCACAGCCGTATCCCTTGGTCGTATCCCCCTCCCGCACCCACCAACTAGCACGGCCCACGAGTTTAACGTAACCACACTCCCCCCCCGATCCATGGGCTCGACAAGAACCGCCCAGGAGCATGTGGGATGAATTCCCCTATAAGGCAATTGCGCCCCGTAGACCAAGGAATCCTTCTCGTTACTCCCGCTCTGCCAAGCGAACTGGTCCTCCTTTGCATATGCGTGTTAGTCGCAGCTGCTTGTGCGTCGGTCCCGAACATTCCTACGTTTTGCATCTCCATACTGCGGTTTCGCAAGGCTGGCTGCTCGCTTAGTAAGATAGATAATATCACAAGCGGCGTTGTCAACTAAGACATATATGAGAGGAGATCTAAAATCCTCGCCCTGTGGTGTTGTAATCGGGCATCGCCCGGTTCTATATCCAGTCACTGGAGATCTGTTCCGCATTGGGTATCTCTAATAGCGTCCCTTTCTCGTATCCGCAACATCGGGTAGTATCGCCCTTACAAGAATGCCGCAAATCGAGAAGAGCTCGGAAGCCGTCACCAAGGAGGCAGGCGAATCTCCTCCCTCGGAGCCTGGCGGCGCCCCGGACGAGGCCCTAGAACGAAGGGCGCATCTACATGCTAAGACGTTCCTCGCTGTCTTCGCGGTCCTACTGATCTACTTCGCCCAGCTGGTGAGCTTGGTCGGCGCCGGTGCGGTAAGCCTACGGAAGACGCCGAGAAAACCTCGGACCGGCTCTAACGATCTCTTACCATATAGCAAGGTCAAACCATAGCCGCCCACTTCGGCTCCCCGACGAGCGTTGTCTGGTTTACGGGCCCCATAACCATCCTCACCGTCGTCCTCGGACCGATCTTCTCGCACGCCGCCGACTACTGGGGCCGGAAGTGGTTTCTCGTGGCCCCTACCCTCCTCGGCGGGGCCGGGTCGATCATCGTGGGCCGCGCGAGCTCCATCGGCATGTGCATCTCGGGGTTCACGGTGATCGGCATCGCGTTTGGGGCTCAGCCGCTGCTGCACACGGTCACGTCCGAGGTCCTACCTCGGCGGTGGCGGGGCTATGGCCAGGCGGCCGATATGGTCTCCAATAGCACGGGGTCGATCTTTGGCCTCCTCGTCGGGGGCGCCCTGAACCGCACCAACGATCCCGGGTCTCACGGCTTCCGATCGTACTTCTACATCGCCACGGCCATC
Organism: Monosporascus cannonballus; assembly: GCA_004154925.1. Taxonomy (NCBI): domain Eukaryota; kingdom Fungi; phylum Ascomycota; class Sordariomycetes; order Xylariales; genus Monosporascus; species Monosporascus cannonballus. The sequence goes on along the minus strand of QJNS01000189.1, from coordinate 143,409 downwards.
TATTTCCTGGCCGCGATACTGTGCGTCTTCGCGTACAATCCCCCGCCGACCGAGATCCAGAGGCGGCTTACTCACCGCGAAAAGCTGGCCAGGCTCGACTGGATCGGTTATATCCTCCTCGCCGCGGGCCTCGTGCTCTTCTGCGTCGCCCTGTCCTTCTTCAAGAACCCGTTCGAATTCGGGGACCCCCACGTCGCCGCCACCTTCGCCGTCGGGCTTGCGCTCGCCGCCGTCCTCCTCGCGTACGAGACGCTCTTCAAGAAGGATGGCATGTTCCACCACGGCCTCTTCACCGGAAACCGGAACTTCTCCATCTCTCTGTTTTGCGTCTTCGCCGAGGGGATCGCGTTCTTCGCCGCCAACAACTATTTCGCGTTCCAGGTCGGCATCCTGTACGAGACCGACGCCGTCCTGGTCGGTACGCGGTACAGCATCATGCTCGTCTCCGCCTCGGTCGGGGCCGTCCTCACCGGCTGGTACTGCGCCGTATTCAAGAAGGTCCGGTGGGCTACCGTCCTCGCCTTCGCCATCTTCGTGGCGTTCTTCGCGTGCATGGCGACGAGCAACCTGGAGACGGACACGCCGGTTTGGGGATACCCCGTCCTGCTGGGCCTTGCTCTGGGGATGACCCTGACCACCCTGGTCACCGTGGCTCAGCTGTCCACGCCTCCACAGTTGATCGCCGTCGCCAGCGGCCTCATTATCAGCGTCAGGTCGCTGGGAGGCACCATCGGAATAGCGATCTGTAAGTTTTCGCGCAGGGCCTGCCTAGTAAGCATCTAAGACTTTTTAGACAACGCGCTGTTCAATGATGCGATGAGTCGGATGGGTGACAATATCGCGACCGCGGTCATCCCCGCGGGCCTCCCTCCGGACGACCTAGGAGATTTCATCGTGGCGCTTACTGGTCACGACAGTAGCGCCCTTGCCTCCATACCGGGGGTGACCCCGGAGGTTGCCAAAGCCGGCACTGTCGCGATGCTGAACACTTACGTCCAGGGTTTCCAACACGTCTGGACGGCCGCCGCGTGTTTTGTTGCTCTGGCCACTATTGGTAGGTTTTCTTCTCCGTCATTTGTCATATCCGACGACTGTTGACGGCGTCCCTAGTTTCCGCCCTGCTCTTTGACCCGCGGGGAGAGTTTAATAACCGCATTGACGCTCCGGTGGAGGAGAGGTCAGAACTATACGATGCGTAGCCGAGTATGCTTAGATGTCTTAGTTACAGGCTGGTAGAAATCTGATATGAAATGTGACAGCCGCGGCTAAGATTACCCCCTCTAGCCGCTGAGCGGATGAGTTTAGGTTTCATCGTTCTGTAAATTTTGGTTCACTGTCTAGTATCCTCCGTCTCCGTGTATAGGGGTCGCTGGAAGGCATCGGGATCCTACCGCGTGCCTCCCCCAGCCAAAAGAATCACCAAGCTACCACAAGCCACCGAGTCTAACGGCGACACCACGAAGGACCTATGATAGCTTTGAAGTTTGAGAATCCTTTCCCCACGTAGGAACGGTTAGTTAGGGGCGTTCGAGTGGGGCTTCTATGCCGGGGCTGCCATGGCGGGGCTGCCATGGCGGGTTGTGGAGATCGGGGAAAATGGCCAAGAGGTAAAAGTAGGATTAACCATGGTCCAACACGGGCGGGCTCAATCTCTGGCCCAATCGTATCGCCTGGATGGACAACCAGGGGTTCTGTTTTGTCAGATTGCCCGGGCAGGGTTTCGGGCCGTACCTTAACGTTCCATGCGCCAAGAGACCGTTTCCTTTCATCATATGCGGGAGGCTACCGGTACCTCTGCCGTTGCTTGTCAGGATCCCAGAAACGGTTCCCTCCATCTCCAGCGAATGAATGATGGCGCTGGTCGGCTTCGCAGATGCAAGTGCGCCCCGCGCGGGGGGGGGGGGGGGGGGGCGGGGGGGGGGGGGGGGGGGGGGGGGGGGGGGGGGGGGGGGGGGGGGGGTGCCCCCCCCCCCCCCCCCCCCCGGGGATCGCATGAAGAACTCTTTCGAGTGTCTGTTTAACTAGCGCACCGTTTCTGCTAATTAGCAATTGCTATCAACTCACCGAGGAACCGCCTTGGGCAGACGTATCATATATCGTGTAGTCAATGCACTTACTGCACTCTGGCGCCGTGGCCGAGATCCTCAAATATACGACTACCGACATAGCGAGCCAACTAAAATGCGTCCCAACACCTCAAGAGAAACGCTAGGGATAGCACATCGGGCCAACATCCGTGGCCAGGACTGCCTACATGGGCAGCTTATTACTGACCCTGGTCGGCTCGGCCGATGGAGGATCTCTCCCTGGCCCCTCGACCACGCCCCCTGCCCACTCAGAGCGCTGGTTCGGACCCGTCCCTTAACTCGGTTGCCTGATACGGCTGCTGATTCTTCACCATTCGGGTATAAGCGACCCCCATTTCCCCGGATCTGCAACCCCTGGGTGGACCCATGCACGTCAGGATTCCCGGAGGACGTACCTTAGAATCATTAGAGATAACCCGGTCATTGATTCGCAATGAGACACCGTCCAAGAAGAAGACACAGACATCCCGTCGATTGGCTCCGGAGTATGGGAGCGGTATTTGACCATGTCCGAGAATGGGACACTGGCCGTGCATTGATGGCTAACCCGCGACGAAACGTATCGGTAGGCAAAGGTGGCGAAAGAGGTCCATTGGGCGGGTGTGATCGGTCACCTTTCAGTGCAGGGAGGCGGCGCGGAATGTCGCAAGCGATACCCCCTTGCCTACCTCCCAACACGTCGAATCGACCAAATTACCGTTTGCGAGAGGCTGTATTATAATAGGCAGCTTCGGCAGGTGGCGGGGCCTGGAGGTCTTCCAGCCTTCTACGTAATCTTCGAGGCCCATGTACCGACGGCTATGTCCTTGTTGCCCACCGGCTACTCCGTGATCTAGTCCATCCTTTCCGCTGTATATCAGGCCGTGGCGGCGCCGGTGGCGGCAGCGCCCACGCAGAAGTCCGGCATGGGCGACGGGCTTTGGTATGTCGGAGGCCAGCCGGTCGTGGAGAGGAACCACCCGATGGTGGCTACGCTGTTCTTCTTCACGGCCCTCGCCTTCTTGATCGTCTGTCTCAGGCTGTTCACCCGAATAGTGCTGGTGAGGAACGTGGGCGCGGACGATTGCCTCATGGTTGCGGCCATGGTGAGTTGTCGCCCGCTCTCTCGAGCAGGAGCCCGGCTTCGGGACGACGATGGATTTCGACCCCGCGAACTCTTGCTGATCGTCACAGGTCGGGTCTATCATCTACCTTACGGCCGTATTCCAGCGTGAGTAGCGAGCACGGGTCCAATTGCTCGGCGTGGTAATGTTGACGGCAACAGAGATACGATTCGGCCTCGGCAACGCCGTAATCCCCGAAGCCCTCGAAGGTTTTCTGATCTCTCTTTATGCGACGGTCGTCGCATATAACTTGTAAGCATCTCTCGTAAAGTTCAGGGCGCCGTCGCCCGGCGCCGGCACGAACCGCTTTGATAGGTATGGACGGCCACTGATCGCGCCGCCTCCGCGAAGCACGCAGCTCGCCGTCAAGTTCTCCATCCTCACGCAGTACAAGCGGATATTCGAGACCGAGGCCGCCAGGAGGCTCTTCGGCGGGCTGCTGATCTACCTCGGCTGCTACGCCGCCTTCTGCCTGGGCTCGAGCGTCCTCACCTGCGTCCCCGTCGCCAAGTACTGGGACGACGCGATACCGGGCGGCTGCCTGAACCGGTCGAACCTGCACTACGGGATCGCGGGCGTCAACATCGTCAACGACTTCGTCCTGCTCTGCATCCCCTACCCGTTCCTGCGCCGGCTCAACATCAGCCGGCGCGCCAAGCACATCCTCGTCGGCGTATTCGCCTGTGGCGCCGTGTAAGCGACCGCGACGACGGGCGCTCGGTGGCAGCGCGATCCGAAGCCGGGCTGACGATCTTTTTCTAGTGCCTGCATCATCGCCATCATCCGGCTGCGCTCGCTGTTCGTCAACAACTCGGCGCCGCTCGATCAGCAACCCGGTATGTCTCGCCCCGCGCTGCCGAGGATGCCGCGAATCGAGGGATTGACTTGTCTTTTAGTCCAAGGAGTAGACATCGCGTTGTGGTCCGGCCTAGAGATCAACTTGGCGATCGCGTGCGCCTCCGTGCCGCAGCTCAAGGCGATGTTCGTCAAGGTGATCCCGAAGCTGCTGAACCACAGCGGCTCCCGAACCCCCCGCGGAACCGGCGCGAGCGGCGGCGGTGGGTACTACGGCGCGGGCGGGTCGCGCGGCACGCGCCCCCACCACCGGAGCGGGGCGGGCGGCAAGGGCGCGACGGGGATGACGACGGGCCGCGACGAGGACGGCGAGGATCCTCACGAGCGGGATGGGAACCAAGGCGGCATTCTCGTGGAGCGCGCTTTCGAGATGCAGTCGATGCCCGCGGCGGAGGACGGCAGCGAGGAGAACCTGGTCGCGAGCTCGTGGAACGCGGGCTACTATTCGCCGAACGGGGAGGGCCGCACGCCGCCTACGGGAGGGCGACCTACCCCTGCTTGATGCGGCGGCGGCTTGCCATTTAGGGTGTATTATAGGGAGCGGGAAATAGGGAGGGCCAGTGAATTGTTTGTGAGGTCAACAACCGCCACTGTACGCGTCGGCTGGCTGCGAAGAGAGCGAATCGCAAACTCGATCCCGCGGGAGCGTCGCGTGCTCTGGGCCTTCTCTAATGAGGACGCCACCTCGTCCAAACCCCGGGGCCTAGCCCTGACGCCCGTGCGAGGCTTCGACCCGTTGGATGTCTTCGGAGGACCATGCCAGGAAATTGATATTCTTGTAAGGAAAGTAGGCCCCGGTCACGATCCTGGTCATGGCTACATAGGATTCCCGCGCTTGTATTCATGCCCCCTTAGGAACCCTACCAGGAGGGGAAACAGCTTGCCTTGTTGGGGTCACGATTCGAAAGTTAGGATGCTGGCAGCAGGCTCACATCCATTACATCTGCGAGATCTTCACGACTCAGGTGCTCGATCAGAGGGGCATAAACTTCGTGAATTCTTAATTTATTTCTCTATAGGCATCGCATGATCAATTACCATGGCCTTTTTACGTGTGAGCAAAGCAAAGACGCATCTAGCCAGATGCTGCGGTGTGTGCCCGTGGGGCAGACCTAAAATCCCCGGGATATCATCAGACGTGAAAACAGCGTTCGTCGTACTAGTATCGTGCTTCCCCTTCCACTCGTCCACGAAGCATTCCTCCTCCCTTATGCCCACTTGCCCAGGAAGCTCATCAGCGCCATGCCGGCGACGAGTCCGAAAAGCGCGAGGGCGGTGACCAAGGGCGACGAATGCGTCATCTCGCCGCCGAATATCCAGTCGCCCGCCCACATCTCCACGACGCCGACCCAGACGAGGATGCCCGCGGAGAGCGCGTCCAGGGTTCCGAGGGCCCAGAGGGTCGTGGGGTCGTTGCCGTTGAACGTGTCGAGCACCCCGATACCGATGGCCATTCCGACCGGCGTGGTGATCGCGAAGGCGACCGCCATGAGGAGCTTCGCAAGCAGGGACGGGGTCTTCCAGCCCGGGTTGGCGGCGCCGTTCGGGGTCGCGCCTGCGGAGGCGTGTCCTCCGAGCCCATGGCTGTGGGGTTTGTCGCCGGGGCTGCCGCTTCGCGTGGGGCCGCCCATGGCTGCGATGCGGGTGCCGAGGGCGATTCCCTCGAACATCTGGTGGAAGATGATGACGACGAACAGGGTCACGAAGTAGCCGTCTCCCGCCACGACGACCGTGATGCCGATCACTGCGACATGGTTAGCCTAACGGGAAAGGATGCACGCGCGAGGGCGCTCGGCCGGGGAGGGGGTCGGGGGAACGGGGTCGGCTGACAGATAGAGTGGAAGATGATTCCGGCTTCGAGGATCAGGACGGACATGGCGTCGTTGTCCGACGATCCCCAGAAGTGCCTGGCGACCCGGTGGCTGATGTATTCGATGAGGAAAGACACGAACAGCCCCGCCATGACGATCGCGGAAGTCGTGGATTCGTACTTCAACTCGCCAAGGCAATCATTGGTCAACATCAGGGTGGCGTGGGTGTACAGCTATGTCGCGGGAGGGGTTAGCGGTGCAGCTACGACGGATCCGAGACTGGATAAAGCCTATCCTCACATGCACGAACGCCGTGGAAATGATCACGCCGGTTCCGAACTGCTTGACGATGCTGAAGACCGCGCCGAATTTAGGCGGCAACGCCATGGCGAGGAATATCGGGCTGACGGATCCTGATCCCCTCGTCAGCCGAGGCACGATTCCAGGGTCGGGGCTCCTCTGTGCGACTTACCGACGAGACCCGCCGCCAACATCACGAATAGCAGCCCCACTCGGAGGCCGATGTTGTAGTCTCGGTCCCGCTTCTCGCAGCTGGCCGCGGTGCTCTCCTCACTGGACGGTCCGACGCAGTGCCTATTCACGTCTTAGTCACCTGCAGTGCCCGTGAAAAAAAAAATTTTTTTTTAAGGGGGACAACATACTCAACGCCGGCGTGGAAGTGGCAGTTCTGGCCCTCTTCGGCCGGCTGGTCGTGGCCGTCTTCGCCGTGCGGGTCCGCTCCCTCGGCATCGTCGCTCTGGACCTCGTAGCCAACGATCTCGACATCCGAGCCGTCGGGCGCGACACAGTAACTAGATGACGGATCAGCCCCGCCCCCGTACGAAGCCCCGCAAGGGAGCGAGAAAAAAAAACTAGGGGCGGACTCACGCCGTATCGCCATGAGGGTGGCACTCCGTGAAAGCGGGCGGCAGGTCGCTTGTGAGCGTGGGGGGGACTATGACCTGGTACTCGGAGCTGCCGAACATGCACCACCTGAAGCCGGGTAAGCGCCATGCGAAGGGATTGCCTGATGGGGACTCACGCCTCAGTTTGGTGGTGAAGGTGGCATTCCGAAACGGCCGTAAACTTCTCCGTCGCCGCGAGAGCCGTGACAGTCGGCGGCGCGGTGGCGATGGCCTCTCGTCTCTCCCTGGGGGCAGTAAAGTATGCCGATACGCCCAGGAAGAGCTGGCAGGCGAGGCAGGCCGCCAGCAGCAGGGCGACCGGGGCACCCCGATCACGAACCATGGTGAATCTCCGGGGCTCGTCTTTTCCTTGTACTTCGGAGGTTGGAAGAGGCGGTGGCATGTATCGCGTTAGTCTTGAACGCGAGATGGCACGCCAAATGGGCTTCCCTGGGTGTAGGATAGGTGGCGATGACTCGAGGCGAAGATAAACGAGAGCTCGAGGCCGAACGGCGAGCCTCACGGGGAGAGAGCGAGATGCAGATGATGATCTCCGTCCCTACTAATAATCGGCAAGGAGGCTGGCTGTACGGCCAGAGAGGTTGTCAATCGATTACCGCAAGTACCCAGGTAGGCAATTCGCCCGTTGCCTGCTGCCCGTTGTTCCTCCTCGAGGTCGTGGGGGTTTCGACCAATTTCGTTCCCTGTTTCCCACTTTGGCCCTCAAGGTTCTCTCTTTTGTACTTGGCAGCGGCCTTTCCGATCCACCAATCCCACCAATATCGCCGTCAGATTCTTGGCGGATCCATTTACGCGAAAGTACCCCCGAGCCTGAGGCCCGTCCCTGCAGAGTTTTCATAGCTAATGGGCAAAATCGCCTCATTGGACACCTTGATGGACTTGCCCATAAGGGGTGATTGCGTCCTGCATTGCATCGAAGACGCCGACTGAACCGACCCGGGGCCCCCCTCTGTGGATGGGATTTTTGGAATACGGAGGGTGAAAGCAGGTACTGGGTAGGTGGCCGGAAGAGAGACTAAGCCCTTCAGCTGGTGAGGCTGTCTTACCCACGCCGTGTAGCCGATGTACGAGTCACTAGGGCAAAAGCACCAGACGGGACACCTGATGTAAGAGGAACATGTGCTAGCGGAGAGGACGTGTAACACCTTCAACTGGTGAGGCTCCCTATCAAACTACATGCGCAGCCGGCTTACGAGTCATGGTTCGATGCAAGCTTCGTCCTGCGTGACCGTGAGAAGCGGAACGGTCCGATTTCTAGAATCATTAGAATTCCTTTCGTCTATGAGAATAACTGCGAGGTTGGTTCGTATACGGCGGCAGAGCAACGCAATTTACCGGCGCGACTAATCTATTGGTACATGTAACAAGTCCATTTCCGTCCTCGTGCTCGCTCGTGCGGCTCTACAGGGCAAGGCGAATCGCAGCGAGCAGACCTCCCGCAAGCGCGGCCTTGTTCAGGACGAGCTCTCCCGCAGCAGCCGTCTCGACCGGGGCATCGTCCGTCGGGGAAGGAGACGGTTCGTCGGATTCGGTAGCCGTCTCGGCAGGGCCGTCGCAGTGCCAGTGGTCGCCGTGGGGCTCGCAGCCGACCGACTCGGTGGGGCTCGGAGCCAGGCTGCCCGTACCCGAGGCGTGATCGTGGTCTTCGTCGTCATGGTCGGGGGTGGTCGAGGCGGCCGGGGCATCCGTGGTCGCGGAGGCCGGTCCCTCGCAGTGCCTATTATCAGCTCAGCGTCGGATTCCACGCGCCTCCGATGCCGGCAGGCCGCCGAGACAAAAACGTCTTACCAGTGATCACCGTGGGGCTCGCAGCCGACAGACTCGGTCGGGCTCGGAGCTAGGGATTCCGTGCCCTCCTCGTGGTCGTGCCGGTCGCTGGCGGTGGCGACGACCGAAGTGCTGGTGACCGTGTCCACAGCCGTGACGCTTGCGGGACCGTCGCAGTGCCTGCGGAGGAGAATCATTAGAACGAGTCTGTCCCATGTTCGTAGCACAAATGCGGCTTACCAGTGATCTCCCTGCGGATTTCGTGATTAGCAAAATGGCATGTTGTGCGGGCGATTACTAGATACTCACATGGGGCTCGCAACCAACAGATGCGGTGGGAGAGGGAGGGAGAGACTGCGCCGCGGCGAGGGCGGCGGCCAGCAGAGCAGCGAAGGCGGGGCCGAAGGTCTTCATCTTGCCCGAGACTTTTTTGTAAGCGTCAAAAGTCGAAGTGACAAAAGTGCAAGAATTGAACGGGATCAAGTGTGCGCGTTTGGGAGGCTCGCTCAGAACGGCGTCTTCTTTATACCCGTAGTTCACGTGTTGGTGGAAGGGACTCGAAAACAAGGTACAGGCCCCAAGGAACTCGAGCCAGGATTATAATCGGAGACGTGCATTACGCAGTAGCTTAACCCGCGCGGTTATCCGTTATGGGAAGGTTAACCGGGTATGTTGGACGGATCCGAGGGGCCGGATCACGATACTGCCATCAAGGTTCTTGCCAAGCATCAGACCTTGTTAGCATTTTCTCCCAATTGGACGACGTGCGGAGAGCTGAAGAAACACGTGCATATTATTGGATCCACGGCTGCAGAGGGCGGAATAACAATTTTGGGCGGCAAATAATAAGGTCCGTTTCTTCGGCTGCGTGCTGCATCGAGGTCCACCCCGTCCCGTTCCGATTTCCGAAGCAAGAGTCTAAATAACCTCCTGGGGCGGTTGGCATTATACTCTAAATTAACGCTATGCAGCCCCCTGATCCAGGCCCCCGATATAAAGTCCTCGTCTTTAATCGAACCATAGACGTGTCCCGATGAAATCGTACGTTTCTTATTGGTGGCGGTCTTACATGGGAGTCGACTGAGGTATCCGGGCCACCTATGGAAGTGGTGACCCACCCGGTTGGATTCTCTCCACGTCATCCTGGATGCTCGGTGACGGTCTAGAAAATGGACCTGAGATCACAATACTCATCGGGACTAGTTGGGTCGAAGTCGAATGATGACGTGGACTCGAGTGTGGATTTTGTTACCTCTTTGGGAATTTGAGACAAAAGGTGAGGCTACCCTGCAATACTGTAGGAGGTAACCGTCAAGGATTTGTATGACAAAACGTGTAGGGTAAGCTTAATAGGAACCGGGGAAGTCTCAGGGTGTGTCATCAGTGACTATATTCGCTATATTAGCTATGGAGTTCCTGCAACAGCTTGGGACGAAGCTGGGCTATATATCTTTGTTAATAACCGTGTCGTTAAGCAGATTATTCGCTTATTATTCCCTTCTTTCCATTTGGGTGATATATAGCATATGGAAGAGTATAAAAGTCTTGGGAAGCTTATTTTCAATATTGTACCTGATAAGGTTGGATTCCTAGGGACCTCAGATCACAATACCCATCGGGTCTGGTTGGGTCGAAGTCGAATGATGGCGAGGATTCGAATGCGGATTTTGCTACCTCGTTTTCAGCAAGCTTGCCAGACTCGTATTTTCTCCGCACAGCAGCCGAGGCTCCCTATCGAGACCTTCTTCCCCCCCGGCGAAGAGAAAACTGTCCTGTCTGGATTCTCCTTACAAGTTAAGGCCCCTTGCAAATACGATAGCCCGTGGACGGCTTCCTTGATTGGGAATGAGACCAGCAATCGCTAAACCTCGACCCCCGCGCAAAATGCAGGACCGCGGGAATCCTCGCGCATAACGCCTCGGCCCTTAACCGGCAATACAGCTTCTACGAATCCCGCTTTTTGACAATACAATGAAGCCGTGAAATGGCAAGGAATATCATGTCCTAACTTGGGAAATCGTTCCTTACCCCGTGTCCACAAGTTCTTGAAGCGAGTCCCGGTACGGTAGATTCCGAATATGTCCATATTTTCCCATCCGAGCGAGTGGAGGTTTCGAGGTCCTGCGACGGTTGCTCTGCCCTAGGGCGGAATACAAAGCTCACCAACGAGTCCAAGTCTCCACGACAAGACTTACCATATTAAAATTTTTCTATAAGCTCCTGATACTACGCCGCGTGGCATACCGGCACATAAGCAAAGAGAAAGAAGGAAAAGGCTCATGACGTCAAGCCAGTGTGTGCCTCTTTATCGTCTATGCCACAGTAGCTACAGCCATCTCGTCCATCGGACCGACAAGAGCCGTACCCGTCTGGTCCTAGTTGCTGTGTGACGAGTCCCGACAAGAACCCAGGGGCTGAGCGTAGCGGCGCGGCCCCGTCTAGCTTGAAGTGGACAGCTTGGCTGAGGGAGGCCGAAGAAGCTGCTGAGGAGTTGCTTTCTAGACCGTGGCCCGCGAATGATCTGTGCTCTTCTACCCCACGAGGGTCAAGAAGGTGTGAGCACGAACTGGACACCCTAACCGCGGGCCGTACTGAGAAAATATGAATGACATCACACAGCATTAATCCTGTTTAGCCCGGCAACACCGAATCCCATTCCCACATCCCCGTATATCGTTCTCCGAAAACCGAGACCATGTCCGGCGTCAATGAGTTTGTTGCAGAAAAGGGGTAGGCTTGTTAGTCCCCAGGAGTCGAAGCTATCTGAGCACACCGGAGCAACCTTATTCCGGGGATCCCTCAACATATAGAGCTTCCTAGCCACAGCTCCTTAGAGGTCGAACCTAGTGAGACAATTATCACTTCACTCCAAATGCAGCCTTTTCTTCTGATCAGCTTAACTGTAGCAGAGGTTTAAGGCACTCACCATCTTCGGATAAGGAGAAACTGTGGCGTTGGATCGTGCGGATATTCGCAGGCTGGCTGTGACAAGCAGGCCATGTGTGACAACTAGGGGTCAGTAGCTGATCAACGGCTTGGGTTAGCCCCAATAAATCAGCCGTTGGCCAAATTACATATAAGCCACCTAGGGTATGGCTTTCTTACAGCTACGGCTGTATATACACATACTTTAAAAGGCATCATTGCCTTTATTGTTGCCAAAGGACCTTTTAAAGGTTAGCCTATATATATTCTTCTCTAGCTGTAAGAGCTTCGGTGTGTGATATGAGGGTCTCATATCATGCGGATATCCCCTTGGGTGGCGTCTATGAACAAGGTGTAGTTGAAACCGACAGGCCTCGAGCGCCCAGCGCGCGTTGGTGCGCCTTCTGATCGAACATAGTCGGGTTCGACGGGAGCTACTCGGGTTCCGTGGCACGGATCGGGACGAACACGTAGCCGTTGATCGTCTGGATATCCGCCGCCCGTCGCGTCCGGGATCGGAATCACAATGCGGTTCTCAAACCCGGTTATGATAACCAGCTCAAACACCCCCCCTGGAGGAAGATACGGTGCGTCTAGGAACCGTGCCGTTTCTTGGATAGAGCGCATTTTGACGATCCTAGGTTGTTGAGTTTTCGTGATCTGTTCCAGGACGCTCGTTTCGGATGAAGACCGGGTACTCGCCCAGGCCCGTAACCACCCCCCGTCATCTGCACCCTGACACCTTTAGCTCGTGTGCGTCTGCGTAACCTTGGTGGTTTTTCTTCGCTTCTTGGCTGGTGACAATAGATACCATTGACCAGGCGCCCACCTTGTCCACCTGGATTGATGGCACAAGAGGAGCCGGAAGCGAAGGCCTATACCCAGGCCGATCGCAACAGCCGGATCTCGGCCCATTCATTCTCGGCAATAATTCCCGAGATCCGAGAGCGTTTCTGTTGGAGAACAGATATAGCTAGGAAACTCGAACCATTAGAACGGTTCGAGCGCCCACCCTTCGGAACCCTACAATCTGTAACCCTTTGGGGCGTTGGAATTTGCTTAGACGTACCTCAAACCCCGTGCACTATGTCGTACAGGCCCCCCTTTTTAACAACTTTCGGTAGCTCCGCTCTACGATATTTAAGAGGTGTTCTATAAGCAACCGGACTCTGTCATATCCTCTCGTAATGCGGGGAGTAATGTTTCTATCATATCAATCATTTCCACTTCCATATCGGTAGGTAGCTAGGCTGCCGAGCCACTACCGAGATATATTCTCCAGCACCCCAGGGATGAAGGCGGGTGGGTATAGCCAGTTTGGAAGGGTGTGGCCCGTCCCGGTTGACCTGCATAGGACTTATCTTTTAGCAATATCACTATGGAATGGATGTAAGTGGACTCACGGATGATGTTATCTTGATCTTTAATTGTGCGTCTTCCATACTAATGCATCTCATACGCTACACTTCGTTGATATCGGACGTTATCTACGTATACATGTCTCTCATATAGCATGCAATGGACACTCGCGTTCAGGACTTGCACTATTCCCCACGGTATATATTTAGTCCATTATCGCGAGAAACGTTACAATGGCACTTATGCCGCAGTTGGCTCCAGAGTGCGGAATAAGCTACAGGATGCAGTGTAATACCACCCGACGACGCCGGAGCTCGGCAGTTCTATGCAACTCTTTTGTCGGTTGTATTGGGACGTAGTCCATATATAGTCGGTGCCATCTGGCCTGAATTTCCGTGAAGTAAGCGCTCTGATATGACCCAATAATATCCGCTTAGATTCGCGGGCCTCAACAACCATACGGGTACTGTATGCGGTACGAAAGGAGTTGGACAATTGGAGAGGAGGCCCACTCGCCCCGCAGACTGAGGGGGTCCGGCTTGTCCGGGATCCTGCATGAACGGTTGAGACTTCGTCCAGGGTCAGATCCGAAACGGGACGGGGCAGTTATAAGCATAACCGCGAGCCCCGACAGTGGTGCGTGCTAACTCGGTCAATTCCTGTCGAGTACTCTATTGGTTTTTACCCGACTATGCGTCACCGGGATATTTGGGTTGCTGCTGCCAGCTTGGGTAGTGTCCTGGCGCGGGACTTCCCCGCTGCCGAAGTGCAGAACAATACCTTCAATGTCACTCACGGCCCCTACAACCCGCTCTCGGCAGGGGAGAGGATCGCAGGGGCTAACCTGTCCTCCGAGCTCTCGCGGGCAGTTTTGACAGCCCTCAATTTCGAGCGCTCGAATTGGGCCGGCACGTCAGTCCGACTCGACCCCTTTTACGCAGACTTGCCTTCGAATTGGACTGATGCCCCCGCCGGCTCGGCGATCAAGGTAGAGCAGCGCACCAACACCTCTCTGTATACGATCGCGCCTACGCTTGCCATGTCGCGGCTGCTATATACGACCAGGACGCTCAACGACACCGTGGTCCCCGCATCCGCATACGTCCTATGGCCGTGGCTGCCGCGGCGCTTCGGGAGATCGAGCTCCGGCTGCGGCGATTCGGCCGAAGACGGATTCCCCGTCATCGCTTGGGGGCACGGCACCTCCGGATGGTCGGGCGAATGCGGGCCGAGCCATATCCGCAGCTTGTGGTACGACTTCATGATCTTCGCCGCCGCCACCCAAGGCTACGTCGTCGTCGCACCCGACTACGCCGGACTGGGGTTAGATCACGACGGGTCCGGGAAGCCCATACCACACCAGTACCTCGCGAGTCGGGCGGCGGGCAACGACCTCCTATACGCGGTCAAAGCAGCCCAGAAGGCGTGGGCGGACGTGCTGGGTAGGCGCTACGTCGTGATGGGCCACTCCCAGGGCGGCGGGGCGGCGTGGGGCGCCGCGATCGTCGCGTCGGGGGACGACGAGCTCCGTCGGGGGTATCTCGGGACGATCGCCGGGTCGCCGTGGACGTCATTCCGCACGTCCATCAGCTTCCAGCAGAGCGCGGCAGGCCTCGGCTCGATCATCACCCGGGTCGCGACGGGGGTCAGGTCGATCTTTCCCTCGTTCGCGTACGGCGAATGGCTCACCGAGAAAGGCGTACGCGTGGTAGAACTGCTTCAAGATCTGCAAGGCTGCCAATCGGTGGCGGCGGAGGTGCTCTCGGCCCCGGACCTGGTCCGCGAAGACTGGGACCGGAGCTGGTATGCGGAGGCATTCGATAACCTCACGTCCAACACGGGAAGGCCGTTTGCCGGACCCATGCTCGTACTCCAAGGAACCGACGATACCCTCGTCAATGTTACCGGCGTCGAGGCCGCGGTCGACGCCACCTGCGGGGCAGTCCCCGATGCGCAGATCGAGATGGCGGAATTCGAAGGCGTAAGCCATACGCCCGTGATGTATGCCGGGCAGCGGATCTGGCTGGATTGGATTGCGGATAGGTTTGCGGGAAAGAAAGCACCAGCGGGTTGTCGGAAGCGTCTATTCAGCCCGCTCCTAGACGTCGAGAGCCACCTGAAGGATCGCAATTGGTTCCTCGAGTGGAACAAGTACGCCTACGGCGTTGCCTAGAGGAATCAAATTCTCTCGGTCGAAGTAAGACGTGATATCCGGCCTCGCCGTTCCTATACCTACTATAAGGACTGGGGTCTCGGGCGGGATCGGTATCATTCCGCATTCCCCTAGCCACAAAACTTGACATGGCAACCGGTGAATTAGGCGGTCGGGAGTGACGGGCTTCACACCCCGGGTTACCCAGGGCTGTACGTAAATCGCAATCGCCGTCCACAAGGCACATGCGTCTCCGTGATCCCTATTCCTATTAGCAGACTATGTGGAGGTTCCGGGACAGCGATGTATACGTCCATTAACCCGATCAGAAATAGAATACTTCTTATCATGTCGTGGTGAAGCAAAGCAGACTTGGGCGTATCGTCATCACGATAGGAGAGAGAGAGGGGTCATGGTGACGAAAATGGACCTCTATCACCCTTAATTGAACCGTAGCACCATATACTCCTATTCCAATATACTCTGTGCAACTGGTCCCCATTGTCCACTACATCTCGTTACTTGGGAACCTTTATATTATGATGGAGTCACGGCTCATTTTCATAGCTCGGGAGGACTTGTGGCAGTCAAAACCCTGACATTAGTTGTCACCTGGTGGGGTGCGTAAATATTCCACAGCTGGAGAGCCACTGTGGCGTCCTTAGGGCTGCTTAAGTTCACCACAGCACGGGCCACCATCCCAAGCCTGTTATCCACCGTGGTGCACTGCCGTTAAGTGTAGAAGTCTTCGTTGCTTGTTAAGCAGTCCCCTGGTAGACAAGTTGCTTTTCATCGGCGTTTATTTAGGAAGTCGTACGATGACTTGGTACCTTGTTCACGTAATGACAGTTTTTAGACGTGTAGAAGACGGCGGGAATTCGAATTAACGCCATGGAGACTCTCGATCGACCGGTTCGGAGCCTCCCTACACCGCGATAAGCTCGGAGCAAAATGTTCACCTCATGATGATGTCACGACCCTCGTAGCCGTGATATCTGGCAATCCACCCATAGCACACGAGGTTTAACAACTCCAGCTTCTTTACTGGAAATAGATGACCTTGACACCTGCGCGTCAATAACTCACAATAAGATACCTTGACGCACCTAAGGAAAGAAGAATTCTACAACACCGCCGCTGTTCCTATGACATCAAGATGCCCTTCGCCGCTTTCCGGAGGTCGCCCCGGCACGAGGACCTCGCCAAGCTTGCCGATGAGCACATCAAACATGACTTGGAGCCGTCGGATCGCGACGCGCTTGTAAAGGCGGCAAGAAGCGTCACGATGCCTGCCACCCTAGGGACGCTTGTCGGGTTAGGGCTGGGCGTCTACGCGGCATTCAGACTTCGGAAGGTGCGAGGCGATATGTTCAACGCGTTCCGTGCTACCGAGAAACCCACGCACGTGCTCTTCGCCAATGGAAGAAAAGGTCGGTTCGGCGCGATGCAAACCGTCTCGCCCCCGGGGATTATTGTAGCTAAACCAAATCGCAGAGGCCGTGCCGGACATTACACCTTACATGCAGCCCAGCATGTACGGTGACATCGCCACCTATTTCTTCTTCGGCCTCGGAGGTACCTTTCTGGGTGGTGAGCTCGGGTTCCTGCTCGGAACCTGGTCGGCGTCTCGGTACATCACCAAAGATCCTGCGAGGCAGAAGAGGATCGAGACCGCTTACCGAAGATTCAAAGCCGACTACCTGAGGCGAGAGGCCGACCGCTTGGAATCCGGGGGAGTGACCTCGCTGATCTAATCGCGCGATCGCATGTGCCCGAGGACTGGGCTGGTCGATACGAAAGCGGACAACTACAGGATGTACAATATGTTTATGTCGTGAATTCGAACCATTGCTAATCACCGTCGTGTCCTTCCAGCCTTCCGGGCGTCTCGCTCACGTAGGCGGCGGCCTCCATACTTAACAACCAGCTTTGAGATTGAGGCTCATTTCTGAGACCCCCTTGACCTGCCACCCTGCCACTCGAAGTATTTGTATTTCTCCGAGTAATCTATTTCTTGGGCGGTGTGTATGCTTGCCTACGTGAGGGAAGTGATCTGACCCGTAGGTTCTGATGTTGGCCGTATGCTCACAGCCGAATGCCGCTGCAGCTGGCCTGTCGAGAGACTGGGGTGACGAGTGGGGTAGCCTGCCTATCGACAACCGGGTGCAGTTAGATGCGTGAACCGTTGAGGGTACGATATGAGTCCGGCTGAGCCCGCCCGGGCAGTTATACCGAGTTGAAACCGGGTTATGAGTATTATTACCAACAGTCCCGTATAAGACGCGTTCCACGAGTATCACGGCCCCATTTTTGGCTACATGCACTGTCATGACGTCGACATCTAACGTTAGTATTCCGTGCGAAGCTAATCGAGGCTATCCGAAGAGAATCGAGTCGGAAAAAAAAATGCATGTCTCTCGATGTGTGCGTGCAAATAGAGGAGAAAGGCAGCAATCGACGGCGGGCATGCTAAAAACAGCCCGCCAACGAATACTAACCGAGGCTGCTCATGCAAGTCGGACGGAAATGCAACCCAAGGCCGCATCTGATTGTCCGGATAGAGAAATACGCCTCTGGGCTTTTGGCGGCTACGAGAGGCCGGCACACGCCCACCCGAGTGCTTATTGGCTCGTTGTGTAGTGTTGCATGACGGTTGGTCGAACATAGCCACGGATAAAAGCTCGTAGGGGCGGCCCCGTAGGCTTCGCCTCGGTATTCGCTGTTGGCACGGGCGACGCACGCAGTAGGCTGCACAACCGTTGCAGAGGGCGGCGACACCGCATGATGCCACACCTTACTCCGTCCATCAAACCCCGCCAGGGCTTGCGGCGCCTGCAGGTCGAGGTCCATCCGCCGCCCTCATGCAATCCAAATCCCGCCTTCGATCGCAAACGCCCACGTCCGCCGGCGGCGTTCTTCGAAATTCGTTCTTATCGGCCGTCCGAGGCAAATGCGGATGACGAACCGGGATGCGATATCGATTTCGAATCTGGTCAACGTAGGTAGTGGCCCCCGGTCAGACCCGGACCCTTGCCATGCATCGTGCGACAACCGGACGGGGCCGGAGTGGCGGAGGTGTCTTTGCGAAAGTCCCCCAGACCGACGGCGACGAAGGCCACGGACCGTCACACGAGAGACGGACGCCGACTCAGTTCCGCCGCCAGGTGCAGAGCATTCTTCGGCAGGGAAACCCGGGCGGTGGCCCCGGGACCGAGGGCCTTCATAGCTCACCGGCACTCTCGGATACCACGCTGATCAGCGGCGATTACCTCGAAGTCCACGATGATGGGCATCCCGAGGTGGACATAGGGGACTACGCCGAGTATGGCGGATATTACGGGCCTCGGGCGACCAACGCATCACTCACGAAGAGCCTCAGAGCCGGGCTCGGGATCGAAGTCCGCCCGGGTACGGAAGCCTCCGACGGGCTGTGCGTAGACGACCCATCGACGAGCATAAGCTACAAGGGGTCGGAGGGGAATGTCGAGGAACGTGTTCCGTGCGATGCGCCAAACTACCGGCCGCCGGTCCTTAGAAAGCGCTTCCTGTTCGCCCTTATCGCGGCGCTGGTTGTCTTGTTGAGCTTAACAGAGCTGGCGGTGCATCTGTTCCCGGATGCTTCGAAAACGCCCAGTGCTGCAGATGGTCGGGACTCCACCCCGGAACTTCTTCACTCTCCCTCGTCCCGTAAGGGCTCTGCGGGCGACGATGGGTCGGCGGGCGTCCTGCTACAGGGACGCCAGAATGAACACCCAGTGGGCAACGACGACACTAACTCTCCCTCTCCGGTTCCTCCGACCGAGGAAACGCCTGCTATTCCCACCGAGAGCCCGGACACCACTCCGCCAACGGTCGTCCAACCCCCGCAAGAGACTCGTATGACACGGACAAGCAACGCGCCGAGCACGCAGATAACGGAAACCTCGGCCGAGCAACAGCCGACCGTTCCCGCTACGACCGAGACAACGACCGCAGCGGATCTCCCTACTGCTCCCGAGGCCCCTACCACAACAACCGACGTCCCAACTATTCCTAAAAATCCGCCACCCACTCCGTCGGATACCTCGAATCCCGGGACGACGACCACAGTCGAGCCTATCGCGCCTCTCCCGACAGAGACGACTACGGAGGCCCCGGACGCCCCGACGTCGAATACCGAAGTAGAAGCCCCCAGCACCTCCGCACCAAAGCCTAGTCCAGAGGAACCGACCCTCACGGACACCCAGACGTCCCAGCAACCCCCAGCTCCTACGTCAAAGGTGCCATCAACGCAAGAACCCACGAAGACCGGCGATCATCAGCCTCCGGACACCCCGGAAACATCGCCGCCCCCGGGAACCTCCCAACCTACTAAAATCCTGGAGCCTCCAAGCGACCCGGAGCCGACCACGAGCGCCGAGACCACAAACAGCGCACCTCCTGTCGCGACCCAGGAGCCAGAAACTACGACTACGGAGAAGACCGAGACTAAGCCCCCCGTGGAGACGCAAACACCTCCACACACCGAGAACCCCCCCGATAAGCCCCCGGAGCCCACCACAAGCGTCAGAACTACAGATAGTCCACCTCCAGCCGAGACCGAGAAGCCGGAGAATACAACAAAGGACAGCACCGTACCTAAGCCTCCGGTAGAGACGCAGCCCCCTCCACACACAGACCAACCCCCGGAGCCTACCTCGACTACGGAAAACACTGCAATACCGAGCAAGGAGCCGGAATTGTCGATACTGCCCGTCGATGCGCCAGGCACGTCTCGCACGCCGACAGATTCGCCGGCAAAACCTACGGAATCGCCAGGCCCCAGCGATCAACATCCAGCCCAACCCCAGCCCACCGAACCTCAACTTACGGAGACGGAACAACCCCCGAAACCCACTCAGGGGGGACCGAGCCAGGGACCGCCGTCTGAGGGGCAACCCACTACGCAACAGCCCACATCAGAACAGCCGACCCAAGGAAAACCCACCGCAGACCAACCCACCACGGCACAGCCCAGCCCGGAACAACCTACATCGGAACGACCCAGCACACAACAGCCTACGACAGGGCAGCCGACGACAGAACAGCCTACTACACAAGCACCTCCAACACGAGGACCCACACGAGAATCCCCTACAGAAGGACCTACTACACAACAACCTAGTACCCAAGCACCCCCAACGCAAGGACCTATACAAGAGCCCCCTACCGAAGGACCTCCTGCGCAAGGATCTACTACACAACCGCCGGCATCAGAACAAACCGCTACGGAAAAGCCCACCACGGACAGACCTACAACAGAACAACCTACCTCAGAACACCCTACCCAGGGACAACCCACCCCGGCCCAGCCCGCTCATGAGCAGCCCACGGAAGGGCAGCCTACAGAAGGGCAGCATACAGAAGGGCAGCCTACAGAAGGGCAGCCTACACAGGGACAACCTTCTCAAGAGCAACCTACCCAAGGACTGCCTACCCCGGGGCCGTCAACCACGACCGGGCCTATCATCGCCCAGCCCACCACGTTCATAGCACCAGTACCGTCATCGAGTAGCGAGGCGGAGGGAGGCCTCGAGCCCTCATCGTCGCCGCGGCCCCCGGGAACCTCCATCCCCAGCACGGATGGGCCCGGCACCGGACCTCCTAGTAGCGAGAATCCCACCAGTGACCCGTCCGGCCCGTCGATCCCGATTACGCTGACTTTGTCGAGTACGGGAACCGTATCCAAAGAGCAATCCAGTCCGGCGAAGCCACCCTCTCCTCCGGAAACAACAACTGCGGCGGAGGCGAGCGAAACAGGCGAGGCCGGCGCGGTTTCCGTCACAAAAACGAGCACCCGGGACGCGGATTCGCCCTCGGACCCGGAGCCCTTCACGACGCTGGTCCTAACCGAGGATACATCGACAAACGCCCACCCGGAGGTGCCGGCCCTCGAGGCCCCGACCTCGGACGATGACGACGACTACTCCCGGGTCGCGACGACGACTAGTATGACGCACGAGATCGACTTTGGACACCGGCTCATCCAGTCGGCCCTGACACTCTATACACCGACCGAGGTCGGCGGAGGGAAAGCAACCCCCATCTGGGCCTACAGGACTTTTACCACGACGGTGGAGACCGATACGGACGGAAGACCTACGAAGACCGAGACCTGGGCGCTGCTCTATCAGGCGCAGAAGACTATCCTGACAGATTACCAAGGACGGCCTACCAGGACCCTGACGTACTACGCCGTGCCCTACGAAACCACCCTCCATGATCGCCTCGGCCATCCCACGGCCACCACCACCACGGATGTCGCGCAAGCGCCCACGACGCGTACTCTCCGCGACGAGAACGGAATTGCGACGAGGACTATCACAGAAATGGTGCCCATATCATCCACTACCGTCTTGGTCGTGACGGCGACCCCCGCCAACACGGCCGACCCCGGCGGCGTCGGTGGCGTCGATCCGGAGAGCGCTATGCGGGTCTCGGATGCGCAATACTTCCTCGTCCTCGTGTTCCCCACGTTAGCCGCGATCGCATTAGCCATTCCCGTGCGCATACTCAACCGAACCGCAAAGCTCTACCAACCCTTCCACGCCATGACGTCGCACAGCGGTGCTCCCGCCTCGGAATCGCTGTGCCTCGACACGACGGGCCCGAGGAGCCTGCTCGTGGGGATCCGCTCGGCCTCGAGGGGGCACGCCTTACCGAGCCTGACCGGCGCGCTCGTCCTCGCCAGCGCTGTTCTCATCCCCCTGAGCGGGGACGTAGCTCGCCTTAGGCTTGAGGGTCCGGGTTGCGTCGTCGGGAACGGGACGGCCACGGACTGCGCCACGGCCGTCGCGATCCGTCCCAACACAGCCCGGGCCGTGATCGGAATCCTCGCCTTCATGCTCGCCCTGACATGTATCGTGGCCGCCGTCCTCCGGAGGTGGAGGACGGGGGTCGTCCAGTCCCGGAGCTTCCGGCCGTGGAGCCTCCATCACATGGCCCATCTCGGGACGAACCCCGACATCCGGCTCCTGCTGGGGCGCCTCCGCAAGGGCAAGAAGATCACGGCGGACGGCACTCTCAGGAGGTTCGGAGGGAGGTCTTTCGTCCTCGACTACTGGAAGGACAACGGGGTGCTGAAATACGGGATCCTGATCTCGAGCGAGGCGGGTCAGCCGTTGAGGAGAGGCCGGGTCGAATCCGTCACGTTCGTCAGCCGGGGGTCCAGGGGCCACGGGATGCCGTTCTTCCTCCTCACTTTCCCGGGCAGGGCGATGCTCCTCTCGTTCCTATGCGCCGCACTGATCTTCGTTTTGGTATACAACATCACCGGGGAGAGGCGGGCGGGCACGATCGTGACCGGCGAGTCGCTCGGCCTACGGGTGTTGTTCGCGGCCACCGGCGTGTCGCTCGCCTTCGTCTGGGACTCCTTCTTCTACTGTAAGTCCGGCCCCGTCTTATTGTGCCGCCGGTGCGTGCACGCTAACGCGTCGACAGCCGTCGCATCGATGAGCCCTTTCCGACTCCTGAATCGGCGGAACCAGCACTACGCGCAGGAGGCGATACAGACGGCGCCGCCGACAAGCGTGTTCAGCGGGGCAGCCTCCACGCTCCGTCGCCGACGCCGCGACCTCTACCTCGGCGTCGTGGCCGCCGCCGGCGTCTTCGCCGAGCTGCTGCCGCTGCTTCTGAGCAACGTGCCGTTCGAGGCCCGCCGCTCGTACCCGGGGTTCGAGCCCTGCACCTGGATCTCCATCATCATCCTGTGCCTGATGATTCTCGTGGTCGTCGGCTCCTTCCTGGTGAGGTGGCCGCACATGCCGATCGATCCGACGAGCCTCGCGGGCCTCCTGTACTACGCCCTGGATCCCGAGATCTCGTCCAGCGTCACGGGGAGGAGCCCCTCCGGCGGGGCACTGTTCGGGCGGGTCGATGCGCCCGACGTGTGAAGTACCAGAGTTTCTACCGGATGAATTTACAAGTTTCACTTAGAGTTCCCATTCTTGCACTACCGACCCGGCTCGCAGACAACTGTAGATATGTCCCTGATTCTTAAACCATCACGCCTTGACCGTCGGTGTATACCAGGGTTCCTAGGATACGACTGAAATGCTACATAAACTGAGCCAGTCGTAGCATCCGAATGTTGAGAATGGTCGTCACGCAAGACTTGACTAACCAATTCCGAAATTTCAACTCCGTTACAATGCCCAGGGCTTGATAGAACAAGCCAGTAGCTTACAATCTCGGTGAGTGGAAACTATTCATCAGTCTGTGAATGGGCGACAGAAAATACGCGGAATAATAACAACTATGCAATAACCGTCCACCTCTTAACCCCCGACAAAACTCGTATTTCAAGGAAGCCCCCCCCTAACCCCCAAACAACCCGGCCCTAATGCACTAAACCACCCATCCGTTGATCAGATGTTGCGAGGCCCATTGTCGAAGCAAAGATACGACCCCCTAAGACCGGAAGAGCCAAATCCGGTTCCCGTCCCACGGGTTGCAACTCTGCTGTAGCCTCGTTGCCGTTTCCGGTGTACGTGTGGTCCTGGTTAATGGCGGCCGTGATCCCGGCGTCGTTCTGGAGGAAGTCTCGAATGCGCTGGTTTCCGGTCGGGAAGTTCTCGTTGCCGCTCGAATCGACCGACCCGATGAGATAGATGCTTTCGGGCTGGCCCAGGTCGTCCCCGAGGAAATCCCACGAATCCGCCATGGACAGCCCTTCGTAGCCTCGCCCGTCCTCCTGGATGATGCGCTGGAACTCGTCCGCGTCCTCGATGATGCTTCCGCACAGGTGCGTGGAGGCACCCCATTTCCCCCGGTCCGATTCCGGCCAGCTCGCGGCCACGACGCTACAGCCCGTGAGGTCGTCGGCGTAGAGTATGTCGTTGCCGTCCACGCACGGCTCGGCTCTCGTGTAGTCGATTTCGACCTTCCATCGCGTTGCGCTAACAAGCGAGAGAATAGAGAGGAAAGTGCTCGAAACTGTGGCTGGCTTCATGATGAAATGTCTGGCTATGACTTTGGTGTTGCAGGTTGGTATCTTAGCGAGGAGCTGGCCGAATTGCAGGCTGGGTTGGATCTAGCGGAATAAAACTTAGTGGCCGCGCCTGGGCGGTTTTATACCTTCGTTTCCTGGTCTGATTCGCATAGAATCGCTAAGCTAGTGTTCCTCGCGTTGACGGTGTCATCTTCTTGCGCGACCGGGAGGATGAGCATACTTTATGATGTGCTTCTGCGGCAACTATCATGACGATCCGACGATCATTGCCTGAGATGATCTCGTGATTTATTCATAAGGGGGAGGAACGTCGGGGCTAGTATAATGTCTTGTGAGTCTTTCGCACACGGCAACAGATGAGACGTCTAGTGCGCCGGCGTCATCGTCGGCAGAGCAGGCCCCAGAGTCAACGCAGGCTATCGAGGCTCGGCCGGCCTTGTTGTCGATCTTTCGTAGCCTTACTCGGCAGTCCGAGACTCACAGAGACGAAAATATTAGCGAACCGGAGCTGGAATCGGAGGCCTCCCCGTGGGACGCTGTGGACGACAGTGTCAGCATGGGTGCCAAACCCCCCTTATCGACGTACGTTACTCAGCACGTATTCTAGGGCCGACACCGAGAGAGGGAGGAGTCCA
Organism: Monosporascus cannonballus; assembly: GCA_004154925.1. Taxonomy (NCBI): domain Eukaryota; kingdom Fungi; phylum Ascomycota; class Sordariomycetes; order Xylariales; genus Monosporascus; species Monosporascus cannonballus. The sequence continues at coordinate 118,821 of QJNS01000189.1, read as the reverse complement.
GCTCGGCCTCGATTATCCGTCGCTTCTAGGCAAATAGTGCTGGAATAACCCCTCGCACAACTGTTTCATGTGCCCCCTACTAGATAGCTGTCGGTGCCTGCACGTCCGGTCCCACACCATTATGACTACTATGATTCGAATGGTCCGATTTTCGTATTCCTTCACCTTCAGCTACCGGACTAGGAGCCTAGATACTAAGAGGCAGGCGACACCGGTCTTCAATATTACTCACCTGCGAGGCTTTTGCGAGACTGCCCCTCCTAGCCTCTCCCGCTTTTGCACTTTTTGTCCGACAAGCTCTCCGGCCAACCTTTAGGGGGTTATGCGACCATGTTCTTAGAGTAGCGGAACCGGGTCGAGGTCAGCGGGCCCCGAACGGATGAACCCCCTTTCCGGGAAGCCCCCGACCACCACCACAATAGGCCGGCTCTCTGTTAGCATTCCTATCCAGGACATACAAAGAGAAGTACGCGTCTCGGCTCCCTTTTCTAATAGTTACTTGTACAATTTAGACCTCTAGCCCGAGATCTTACGAAGCACATAACCAGGAACCGTCGGACCTCGCGTCGGAGCTAGCGGACGAACCTCTGCTGTGGATACATAAAGAGGCTGCTAGGGTGCCGTCCTGCAACCAAGTGGAGCTCGGTTCAGTCCGGGCACACAACAAAACAAAAAGAACTGGCGAGATGGCCGAGCTGGTTATGGCGTGAGGTTAAGGTTCGTCACCTTAGCACAACAATATCCTCATGGAGAAATCCGCGTGGGTTCGAGTCCCACTCTCGTCAAGTCACCGTTCTTCCCCGAGCAGAGGTCCACCTCCGCTTCGGTGTCAAGTGAAGACCAGCCCACCCCCTCCCTTGGTGGTGTAGTTGGTTATCGCGTTCGGCTGTAAATGTCCTGTATTGCTACCGAAATGTCGCCGGTTCGATTCCGGCCCGAGGGAACTCATCATCTTTCCATCCGAATTGGTGTAGTGGCTAACATTATCCGCTCTCATCTCCTCTCAGTTAGGGGTGCGAACCGGGTAGCCCGGGGTTCGATTCCCCGATTCGGAGTGTTTATATGTTACAGGAACGGGGGTTCCTGTCTTGAGAGACCATCCTTTAGGTCCTAGTGTGGACCTGCCACGGCTAAACAACGGGTGGAGGGTCTTGGCCGGCTATTGGAGGGTAGTGATCTAGGTGATCTAGGTGATCTGGATCAGATCACATAAATTACATAGATCCACGACATACTCACTTTAAGGAATTGGGGTATATAATAAATCGGTTTCTTATGTAAATAGCACCTACTTAGTTTTCGCTCTTTAGTTATCAATCTAAGCCTACAGCTAAAGGCAGCCGTTCTCTGCTGTAGGAAAAGTACCTGAAACCTCTTTAATAAACATATCCGGATTATTCCTCGTCCTATTATTACCCGCAAATCAAAACCTTTTTCGGATATTGCTTATACCTCCAGGTAGTTATATAACAGGTTCGTTACATTTTGATAGCTTCTTAATTAATAGCCGACGAATAATCCACCGCCCAATCAAGGCATAAACTTTCCTGAATTCAATGTAAACGATAACATAGAACGACGTTCAGAAAACAAACAGCATACCCGATTTTTATCATTAATAACTGGAATAAACGATTTACCCCCTATCGAAAAATTTTTTCAATAAATTAACAACATGGCCCTTACCACTCGATCTTAAGGAGAATTTTCCTTTCAGCCCCAGCAGCAGCCCCCACCCGTAAAAAAGACAATCGAGGTACAAAGCTCGGAAGCAAATAAGGCCGAAAAGGAAATTAAGGAGGAATATCTTTCGATAAGCCAAAAAAGAAAAAAAACTAAAAAAGGATACCTTTTAAAAGGACGAATATTTATCGAAAAGGAAGAACCCACGGTCGACGAGAAACTATTTATCCTGATAACTAAATTACGCGCGTTCAAAAAGGAAAATGTCAAACTTACGCGTCAATAATAAGAATAACGAAAATCCTCGACCTTGCCCTTGTTCGGAATAAACCAGTTGCGAAAAGGAACCGTTCCGCCCCCCAAGTACCATAAAATGCCGGAAGTCAAGGGTTATAAATTAATTCCCCCTAAGCCTTACGATGGAATTACGGACGTAAAAGGATTCCTGGTTTAAGCCAGATTTTACCTTAAGTTTTACGAGGGTTTTTTGACGGAAAATTATCAAAAAGTGATAGCCATCTCTTAATTACTTATGGGAAAGGTTTTATTATGGTTTAAACCTATTATAAAGGATTATTTGCAAAATTACCCCGATAATTTTACGGATATTACCAACTATATTTTTAGCAAATACGCCCATTTTGAAGAAAAAATGCGAACTTTATTTAGAGATCCAGATAAGGAATAATATGCGGTTAAATAATTACACCTTTTTAGGTAAATAAAGTTAACCTCCGAATATACGACAGAATTTAACCGTTTAGCAATTATTTTTAACTTACCCGAAAGTACATTATTTTATCCTTATTATAACGGCTTAAAGCCTTAGGTTAAAGACGAATTATATATGATTTCTAAGATAGGATTTTTTGCGGAATATACAGATATGGCCATAGTGGCCGATAAACGAATTTTTGACCGGTTTCTTAAGAAGAAGGGAGCTAGCAAATAAGTTAAAAACAAAGGCTTTAGCAACCGACCCAGAAAGGATAAGGGCAAGCCTTAGAAGGAAACAAGCTTTGCTTTAAAGGAGCCCAAGAAAGATAAATCCAAAGTGGAGTGTTTTAACTGTAGCAAAAAAGGGCATTTTAGGAACGAATGTCGTTCGCCCCCCAAGAGGAACTCTAGGAAGGGAAAAATTCCTTAACCCCAGAAGAAAGCTAGAATAACTGAACAAGAAATAGATAATAAGGCAGAAAAAAAGGAGAAAAAAGTTAGTTCGACTTCTTCCCAGCCAGAATTTATTATTGCTACAATTACTTAGATTCAAAGCGACATTCCAAAATATAAGGATTATCCTACCTGTCAGGATTTTAAGGTTAAAGTTTGCAAGTACTACCTAGGACAAACGATTTCCAGGATAGCTATTAAGCTAGGATATCTTTGTTACATCGACATATAGCGATATAAAGTATATAAAACAAACGGCCAGTTCCGACCAGATTTCAGTAACCATGGACAGTTATCCCCAAAGCTTTATAAGCTCCTAAAATATACCATATACTTAAAGACGACAGTGGACCCACATAACTTATTATATTTTACCGCCTACCAACGTAACGATTATTTCGTTCATCTCAGGGCCAAAAAAAATAATAACTATTGGCCTGGATAAGATAAAAAAATACTTACCGAACTAGATGATAAGTGCCGCTGTACAGAAATTCCCCGTTAGCCAAAGTACCCTAAGTTTTGTTATTTACATCCCGAATTAGGGCAAAGTCAGAAAGTAATATTATAAGGATATTTATGTTATTTCCCGATATTTTGTATTTAATATAAGCTTTTAAATATGGGAATACCTTTTAAAAAAGTCCACGCTTTCGACCTTATGATTTGCGAAATATAAGGATTAAAAACAAACCTAAGGAAAGTAAATATTTTCGGATGCAAATATGGTAAAAAAACATAGTTCAAATGCAAAAATAACTAATATACTAAATATGTTGTCCAGAAAGCACGAAAATAGAGATTTTCGTAAGTCGGACGATATTAAAAATCAAAAAACTACAGAGGCCCTCGAAACTAAGGTACCAAAAAGCCCTAACCTACAAAACCTTATGTAAAGCAACTAAAGGCATACGTAACCAGATTAAAATCTCACTAAAATATAAGGGCAAAATACTTAGAGCCATAATCGACTTAAGAACAGAAAATAATTTCATTTCCCCTATTACGGCAGAAAAATATTAAGTTTTCTGGAAATACAAATTGAAATTTTATAAGTTACGAATAATAAATAGAAGCCTGTCCACTTACGAAAATGGACGAGTTTTTTAAGAGATTAAGGAATTCCCGATATAAATTTAAGGATATTAAAAATATTTTTCGCTAAATATTACGGACATCTCCGAGCATAACATCATTTTGGGAATACCATAATTCCGTTTTAGTAATCCATATATCGACTAAAGAAAACGAACACTTTTATGGGAAGAAAAAACACTTTATGAAAATGACCAAAAAATCTGCTATGTTATTAAAGAAATGCGGGTTCCAGATTAAATCTTAACGGTACCTCCGGAATATCAAGGATTCAAAAAGTTATTCAAAAATAGAAAAGATTATAAGTTACCTTTTTATAGATAATGGGATTATCGAATACCCATTAAGAAAAGACATTACCCAAAGCTTTATAAGATTTATTACATAAACCCAGAAAAGTTTAAAGCCCTATGGAAAAGTATTTAACTTGATCTGAAAAAAGGATATATTCAGCTTTTTAATTCTTATGCTAGATATCCCGTTCTTATGGTACCAAAGATTAAAAATGGTAAACAAAAGATTAACGAAAAAAAAAGACCTTATTTACCGACGAATTATTGATTATAAATAATTGAATAATATCACCGTCAAAAATGGATACCCTTTAACGCTTATGAGCACCCTAAAAGAAAACGCCAGCAAAGCTAAATAGTTCACTACACTTAACCTCCGCAATGGCTATTACCGTATCAGAATGGCCAAAAAAGAAAAATGGAAAACGGCATTTAGAACAGTACATAGATTCTATAAGTACCGAATTATGCCCATAGGACTTACTAATGCCCCCGCCAGTTTTCAAAGTTTAATCATAATTACCCTCCGATAATTTTTGGACAAGTTTATATTTGTTTATCTTGACGACATCTTTATTTATTCTAAGACTTTGGAGGAATATAAGAAGTATGTGGCTTAAATGCTTAAAACCTTAGATAAAGCAAATATCCGAGTTAACCCAGCAAAAAGTATATGGCACATTTAAAAGCTCAATTTTTTGAGATATACTTTTATCTTAGAACAAATTCAAATTTAACGCTTTAAGATAAAAGCAGTTAAAAACTGGCTTATCCCTAATAAGGCGACCGTTACGGATATCCGCCAGATCTTAGGATTTACGAGTTACGTACGTAACCTTATTAAGGGATATAAAGATATAGTTAAACTATTAACAAAACTTACCACCAAGGAATACGTTAAAAAGGAATTCGAAATCCCAGAAAAAGCAAAAAAAACTTTTTAAACTTTAAAAAACGCAATTACCAGCGGATTTATCGTACGATTACCTAATCCCGATAAGAAAAAGCGCCTAAAAACCGATGCCTTAGATTACGTACTAAGTGCCGTCTTAGAACAACTGGAAAATAACGGCAAATAGTACCCAGTGTCATATTATTTTAAGGTATTTCGAAATGCAAAATTTAAATATCCCATTTACGACAAAAAGTTGTTGGCAATTATTAATGTTTTAAAGGAATGGGAACTATTCTTTAATAAAACCAAAAAGCCTTTCGACATTTATTTTAACCATAAAAACCTTATTTAATTTATGAAGGCATAGGAACTGAATAAACGACATAAAAAATAAATAATCTTCCTGTTAAGATTTAACTTTAAGATATATTATATTAAAAAAAACATCCAAGCAAATATTCTTAATCGTAAAGGCAATTACGATACCAAAAATCCCAAAAAAAGTATATAAATGCTATAACCTAATAAAAACAAAATAATATAATTATGCGAAATATTGAAAAAACCAACTTCCGAATTTTTGATTTAATTCCGAAAATCCTATAACTTAAAGGAACAAAAAGAAATTTAGTAACTAAAAAAATAACTTAAGGATTAGCTGTTATATTATGGCAAAATTTATATTCTAAGGAATTAATAAAAGCAGTTCGTAAAGAAATTTCACAAGAACCTATTGTACGGATATTAAGGAATTTTCAAAACTACCAAACGGCTATAAGAAAAATACGATTTCCCTAAATTACGCCGTATAATGAAAATAATTATCAAAAATTACAATATCTGCAATAAGGCAAAGGCAATACGTTATAAGCCTTACGGATTACTGCAGTTTACCAACATTTTTAACAAGGTATGGAATACCATAGCCTGGGATTTTATCATTAACTTTTTTTTTCCAAGGACCCAGTTACTAAAGTCGAATACGATGGAATATGGGTAATAATTAATAGATTTACCAAATATAGGTATTTCTTACCGTTTAAAGGAAATACGACGGCAGAATAATTGGCCTACGCCTTTATTAGGAACTACCTGGATAAATATAGAATGCCAAAAAGGATTATTTCCGACAAAAATAAGCTTTTTATTTCCAAATTTGGTACCAGTTTTTTTTAAATAAATTGGTATTAAGTTCAAGTTCTTAATAACGTATTATTCTTAAATAGACGGCCAAACGGAGCAATTTAACTAAATTTTGGAACAATACCTGCAAAATTATGTTAACTACCAGCAAAAAAACTAGGTAAAATTTTTATTATTGGCACAAATAACTTATAATACCTTAATTAACGAAAATATAAGCGTTTTACCCCATATTGCTATATATGGTTACGACGCGGAAACCTAACGACAAAAACAGCTATTTACCGAAACGCCGAAAATAACCATAATTACTCCGAAAACAAAGATATTAACGATAAAAATCAAAATAATCCAGATACGTTTCTAAGGTAAATTACAATTCTTTTAATAGAAAATGGCCCAGTACTATAATAAGAAAAAAACTGAAAAACCAATTCTAACGAAAAAAAATAAGGTTTATTTATTACGCCAAAAACAAAACGTAACTTCCAATATCTTACAAATCAAAACAAAAAAACCTAACGATAAGCTCGATTTCAAAAAATTTAGTCCGTTTAAAATTAACGAAGTTATTTCTAAAACCAATTACCGATTATCGCTACCCAAAAACATAAGAATATATCCTGTTTTTTACGTTTCCCTACTCGAACTAATACCTAAAAACGCCTCGCTGGAAACTAATCTAAAAATCGAAAAAGATAACGGAAAATACGAAATCGAATAAATACTGGATTTCAAAATAATTAAAAATAAAATTTAATACTTAATTAAGTAAAAGGATTACTTACCTAAAGAAAATATATGGGAACCATTTAACTACTTAACGAATACGATAAACTTAATTAAGACGTTCTACCGCCAGAATCCTAACCGACCGTTTTTAATGCGGCTAAGGTCGCAGGCGACAAAGATCCCTCGCTTAAATCCAAACCTACGGCGTTCCAATCGAAAAAAATAGACGCCTCCGTTAATACGTCTATTTCGGACATAAATTATGTCTGTTCTAACTCCAAGCGACGTCGTTCTTCTTTTAACCTTTCCTGCTTTTTTAATTAATCTAATTCATATCCCTTTTTCAAAATTGCTATAACCTTTTTTTTCAGCACTTCCTATTAAAAACGCAAACGTTTTATTCGATTAATAAGTTCTTTTATTTTCCTCCTAACGGCCTTTTGGTATACGATTAATATATTCTCGGCCTTCCGTTATTCTTTTTCCAAGCAATTATGTAATTCGCCCAGCTTTTCTAAAAAATTCATAATTAAGACATCGCAGGCTAAACGCTGGCGACGGGTACAGCAGTTATAATTCGGAATGCCAGGAGTAAAAAAACAATCGGTTTCGCCCAAACGGGTATAATTGGAATAAGGAAAAGCTTTGGTACCAAATTTTTTGATTAAAGCAGCTTGAGCGTCGCGCGTTTTGCGTTAATTTAATTGCGGTTTTCTTTTTTCTTTTTGAATACGGCCTGTTATGGTGAAATTAACGGAGGATATTTCCAACTTTTTCTAGCAACATAAGGCGGCGACCTACGGTTCTTATCTTTGGGACAAAAATCCTTAGAAAGGGGAAATAATATTACAGGAACGGGGGTTCCTATTTTGAGAAACCATCCTTTAGGGCCTAATATAAACCTGTTACGGCTAAATAACGGGTGGAAGGTTTTGGCCAATTATTAAAGGGTAATAATCTAAGTAATTTAAATAATCTGGATCAAATTATATAAATTATATAAATCTATGATATATTTACTTTAAGGAATTAAAGTATATAATAAATCGGTCTTTTATGTAAATAACACCTACTTAATTTTCGTTCCTTAGCTATTAATTTAAGCTTATAGCTAAAGGTAGCCGTTCTCTACTGTAGGAAAAGTACCTGAAACCTCTTTAATAAATATACCCGGATCATTCCTCGTCCTATTATTACCCGCAAATCAAGACCCTTTTCGGATACTGCTCATACCTCCAGGTGGTTGTATGACAGATTCGTTACATTATATAATTTTTTATATTTTCTTTTAAAAACTAAAAAAAAGTATTTAATAATTTTGTTAATTTTGTATTAAATATATATATATATATATAATTACTTAAATATTTTAAATTTAATTAAATACTTTATATATTTTATTTAAAGTTATTATATTTTTTTGTATTATTATATTTATAAAAATTTTTAGCTATTTTAAAAGTATTATTATATTATTTTAAATATTTATATTATGTTTTTTAACTATATTTAACTATTGTTATATAACATAAAAACAAGTAAATAAATTATAAATACTAATAATATTTTTTGAAATAATATATAAAAGCTGTTTATAAGTATTAATTCGGCCGATTAATTATTAGCTAATAGCCGTAATAATATAATTAAAAGTGCTAAATAAACTATAATAAAAAACAATTTATTTAGCGCAATACGTTAAATTAAAAGTATTTGATTTTCGAGTAAATGTTTTCATAGCTCGAAAATATAATCTCTACTTATTAACCTTTCATAGCCCTTTTTTCCGGTCGAGATCCGACACATCTTCGTTCCCGCCATTATCCGAGGTGAAGTTGTGCGCCTGGCGCTAGCCTACCGCTAGATAAGCTCACAAGCGAGATCATATTATCACGGTAGCCCCGATTATCTTACGGAGTAGTGAATATTTCGCTGGACCCGGCGCAAATCTCAAAAAGCGAACAGACTGAAACCGATATAAAAGAAACCCCGCGGCACAATTTCTTCTGGTAACATGTGATAGGGGTTTTGATAAACCCTTGTCCGCTCCTCTAAGGGCCGCCTGTTGCTGGGCAAATAATCCCGCATAGTTTTATTCGCTCATAAGAAGTCGTCGGGCGGCAAAAGGTCGCCTACCGACACGACATGCCGATCCCGGTAGTATTTGAAGGCACCTCCGCCCCCCTTGTAGAACTCGTCCTAGTTCTCTCCCCTGCTGGACTACCGTATAGACTGACATTTCGACGACTACGACCGGCACCCTGGTAAACGCTCGCTTCTTCTAAATCACCACGCGAGAACCGAGCGCCGGGACCCCGTCTACGCAGACCCGCCGCGCAACCGAAGTCACATCAGCGACCCGAACCTCACCGATCCCATGAGCATCCAGGCCATGGCGGACGTGGCATGTGCCCCCTCGCCCGAAGGAGCGAACGCGCTTCCGGCTTGGATGAACCCGGACCTCGACCGGCTCATGGTCGTCAGGGCCGCCGAGGGCAGCTTCCGCTCGTGGGCGGAATCTCTGGTCGACCTGCCCGCGGGCTCGCTCTTCGCGCGCATCACGGGGGTGACGGTAGGGGGGCCGGCCACCTACAGCTCCGTGCAGGCCGGCCGCGACCTGCACGTTGAACTCCACTCCGACCTCCTGTACATCAACCACAGCTGCGCACCCACGCTTGAGTTCGACATGGAGCGCATGGAGGTGCGGGTCGCGCACGGCCGCGATCTGAAAAGGGGAGACGTGCTCACCTTCTTCTACCCAAGCACCGAGTGGACGATGGCGCAACCATTCGAATGCTGGTGCGGCGCGGGAGAGGGGAAGTGTCTGGGCCGGGTCGAAGGCGCCGCGAAGCTGGGCTCCGAGAAGCTGCGCGGGCACCGCCTGAACCGACACATCAGGGAGATGTTAAAAGAGAACGAGGCCGGGCTGAACAAGGGATGGGGCATAGTCTCCGATATGCTTACTCGTCATCCGATCTGACTGGTGTGGAGTCCGACGCTGCCTTGGGGCAAGCTGGAAAGGGGGCACATGTAACTGGAAAAATTTGGCGTGGTATGCTGGTCGGTGATAGTTGGTGTCACGATAAAGATTTAGCATACTGGAGTGCTCCATTATTGGCCATCGATGAGCTCCTGAGGCTATATTGATCTCTAGGACGCTTGGGCAGAAGTGTCGCATTCCTTCAGTCTAGGGTGTTGTCCGGGTTACTCATCTACAACTGTGTGGGAGACGGCCACATATAGCTGTCTCCTCCGCCCAACCTAAAGCGGCCGGATCTCTTTGTTCTATGGAGGCCTGTTCCATCGGTTAGCCCACAAATGGGATATCCGCTCCTAGCTTCCTAGTCATCAACGTAGCCCCCAAGAGCTGTGCATCTGCCCCCTAGCAAGTGTGACGCCTTTGCAACGGCTGCGGGGCTCGTGCACCGCTGCGGAGTACGGGCTGCCGGCTTGCAGTCTTGGGGCGCTACGGGCTCCCTAGGGAGAAGCCCTTATTATTGTTACGGCACGTAGAGCTCGGTGCGATCGAAGCTGTCGCGGAATAAGGGTAGCTCTGTTAGTCATCAGGCTCCCAGCACCTGGAAAAGCCTTATTCCGGAGCACACAGTATATAGAGAGCTTCCTAGCCACCGCTCCTCAGGGCTCAATTCTAGTCAGACAATAATCACTTCACACTCTATGTTACCTTATCTTCCGATCAGCTTAACTGTGACAGAAGCAGATTCCCATTTGCTATGTAAAATCTCAGGTGAACCAAAACAATTCCTTCAGCGAGGTGGGCTAGGGCTGGCCCCACCCTAGCGCACGGGCCAGGTTCCTGCCAGGGTCCGGCACGCATACCATAACAATTATCTTGCACTCATCGACGAGACAATCGACGAGGGCTGATCAAGTTTCGCCGAGATCGGAATCTTGCCGCTGGGGCGGCTTTGCCGGAAGGGCGATGTGGTTGAAGAGGCTGCGCAGAACATGGCCGGGGTACGTGAGGTCTCCATACTGCCTGGGTAAGAAGTAGATAGCAATAGGGTTTGCACTACTCACCCACCCACGCTAAAATTTCCTACCACGGGTATCCGTGGGTGGGTAAAAATTTACGTGGGTAGTTAACAGGGGTGCGTGGGTAAAATGAAATTACCCACGGACTAACCACTCGTGGGTATTCAAAGTGCAAAATAGTTAACCACCCGTGGATACCCATTTTAAAAATTAAGTATTTACTATACAAACACAATATAAATTGTGCGTTATAAGGATAAAAAGCTTACGTAATTTAAGGCTACATCTTATTAAATGCTTTTTTAAATGTTAATTCTCAAATCAAAACGCTTAATTGTTATATCTGAACTGAATTATTATCTTTATAAAACTAATCGCAATGTAATATCGTATTAATTTGTATACTAATAACGTACTTAAAACGTTTAATTGCTATGCTTCGACCTAATTACTAACAGCAAAGGCAATGCCGTACTAATTGGCGTATTAATCTTTTTCCGAATCGTTTTTTAGAGGCTTAGATAATTCGGAATCATTATCGTTAGCGCCGGCAGGGGATGGGCGATAAGCTTTATCCGGGTGTTGGCTTAGTAGTTGTTTTGGCTGGCTTTTATGTGTAGCTCCGAGGCGGCGTAACTTTTCCGTTCGTTTAGCAAGATACGCCTTATTTTGCTGCTAGTAGCCGACCAGCCATCGATCAGCCACCGATCTACTTACTAGTATAAATTCACTATCTGGCAGCTAGTAGGAAACGCCAGATAGAAGTAACCTAATATACTCATTTTTTGGAATACGTTTTGCAACTGGTCGAAGATTATCTTATCTAGCTCATAACTATTTATTATCTTACAATTTTTTTATCTTTATTATAGAGGATAACGTAATAATTATTAGAAGCAGAGCTCGCCGACTGCAAAACGAACCTAGATTACTAGTTGAAAAGACCGCCGATCGAAACCTAACCGACGAACGATCGATTACAGTATGGGAACAAGCGAAAAAGCCTATAACGAAGTCCTAACGGATAAAGGACTATGATTTTCGAGATCTCAAATTATCTTATATATATAATAAGGATGCGTTCCGATAATTATTAGCTAAACAGTTAGAAAACGAACGCAGTATAATAACTGCGTCCCGAAATTTAAAATAAAAAAGAATTAAACTTTTTAATAATAACCAGATTTTAGAAACTATTAATTCATAAAACAAATAATATTCGGAATTATTTCGATAATTGGCCGAATAATAAGTAATTATATAAGTTAAAAAAATAAAATTTTATAAATTAATTATAATATTATTATAAAAAGCTTAAAAGTAATAAATAAGTATTATATTATAATTGTCCGTATCACGGGCCAAGAGCTCTAGTAAAGGGATTAGCGTAGCGCTAATCTCGTGGCTCCTATATATATAACTAGCTGCTCCTACGTATTTTTGTAGTTATTCCGTAGATTTCTCAATAGATCTATTATGGCCCATATTTTTAGCTATTACGTATATAACTTTTTATATATTGAAAAATCTTCTTTTTCGCAAACGGTCCGTCGCCGTAAGAAATACGCCAACGTTACGCACCTGCTATTCGTACGTAACTTATTCGCCATAAATACCGAAAAACTGCGCCGTTAGGTTTTACGAACTGTTCGCAAATTACAAGACCGTAAGAACCATAATGTCTAGAAATTCGAAATAAATAAAAAGTTATTCGTTAACGGAAAAGCGATTGACAATAATTATACGTAATTTTTTTATATCTGGAAAGCCTTTAACCGTTAGCTTTAAAAGTTGACGTTTTTATCGTATATGCAAAAAGTTTTAAAAAAAAATTAAACTCTTAAACCTTTTTAAATTATATCGCCGTTATTTTAAAATTTTTTAATAAAGAATAAAAAGTTGGTTAACGTTTAATTAAATTACGTTAACGTAACGTTTAAACGGTATCTAAATACGTTCTTATATTCGAAAATACTTTTTACTAGGCCAGAAAAAACAAATAGCTGGATAAAACCAAAATTTTCCTATTAATTTCGGGCCTTAACGCCGAAACAAAAAAATAACTAAATTACGAAAGGTGGCCTAATACTTAAGAAAAGTTCGCGTAATTTTTTTGCCGTTCGGAAATATCGTTCCTAACGGCCTTTACCCTAGCACGTTCGCGCGTAATAATTTTCCAGTCGGAAAACGATGTCATAAAAAATGTAAAAATTAGTACGTTAGCTGTTAACTATTAACGCAAACGTTATTAACAAACAAAAAGGCGTTATTTAGGATATAACAAAATGGAGCATTTTCGAAAAAATTGTCCTAAAGGGAAAAAAGTCGCGGTTCGACATATTAGGGCTAATAAGGCCCCAGAGGTTCCGTTATTGCTTAAACGACAAAAAGTAATTATAAAAACGTTCGACAAAATCTAAAAAAACCTAAATACGTTCGACGCTTACGAAGCGTTAAAAAAACTGGCAGAAAAAAAGCCTTGGAAAAAATAACGTAAGGATATAAAGCTGATAATGCGTAACGCGTCAAAAACGTACGAGCGTAAAGTACGCGGCGTAATTTTCCCGTAACTGTTAAAAAACCCCTTGGACTAGGATTTGCGAATATCGCCGCCTTAAAGCAAAGTCCTTAAAAGGGTACTGCAAGTAAATATCTGCCGCGTAACGGGAAAAAACAAGAAATAAATTTAAAAGAAGGGGTTATATTACGGGCCAAAGGCCTTAATAAAAAGATTAACGTAAGGTTAATCCCGGAGCTCCTATATATATAGCTAGCTGCTCCTATGTATTTTCTTAGCTGTTTCCTAGATTTCTCAATAGACCTGTTATGGCCCATATCCTTAGTTACTGCGTATGCAGCCCCTTATAGTCCGAAACTTTTCGAAAGTACGTCGATTAAAAAAAGAAAATTAAATAAAAGTTATTACAAAAACTTACGCCGAAAAGCTAAAGTGAAATACCTTTATTTATATTTAATAAGTTATAGGCTATATAGACGTTTTTATTACGAATGTTTAATAATTATACCGCGTTATATTTAATTATTTTAGTTATAAAAAATTAAAAATAAAATGTTTATAGGTATTTATTAAAAAGAGTTATATAAATCCTAATGGTTTTTAATAACACATATAAGAAATAATTTATAAAACTGCGCTAATAAATCGATTAATCGTTATTGGACTTTTACGTTAAATAAAGATTTTTAATTTATAAAATAAAATTTACAAACATTTTTAATCCGGAAAATAATCGGAATAATAAATCTTTTATTTTTAATTACTTTTATAAATTAATATTAAAATTACGAAATATTTTATTGCGAAAAAACGTTAAGCTGAAATAGGTTAATAATGTAGTAAATAAAATAAAACGTTATTAAAACGTTTAAAAAAACGAAAAAAAAACCGATTATTTTCCGCCAAAGGTTTTAATAAAGATAAACGATCTTATTTTTGTAACGGATACGATGCGTTGGTTGAACGAAGGCACGGCCCAACAAAGGTTTATATTCAAGGTAAGAAGGGAAAGAGAGAAACAGCTAGCTACCAGCAAGGTGGCTACTTCTTATATACATATGGGTAAGTTCGGGCTAAGGAGCTCGTTTCGTAAGCCCGAATTGCTTTATAGACTTTAGCCTATAATATAACCCCCTTTTTCGCCCTTAGGAAATAACGAGGCTACGGCGAGACGGCGGCGGCTTTGCTTATATCTTTTTCTTTTTGTTTTCATTCGTATCCTTACGTCTTTGCCGACCTTATTTCTATTTCCGAATAATTTTTCGAAATTATTATGTAATTTTTGTATTAATTTGGCGTAACTTGCTTATTTTACAAATAATTGTTTTTGGCGATTATAATTAATGCGTTTATTTTTAACTTTTAAGATATATTTTATTATATATATTTTTTTAATAATAGCGATAACGGTTAATTATTATTTATAATTTAATTAAATAATAAATATTTTATTATTTATTTTAAAAACTTTAAGTTAAATTTTGGATATATTTTTAAAACTATATTTAATTTTACGGTATTATATAACATAATTATAATAACTTTATATTTAATATATCTTTAAAATAATTGTTCAAATAATTATAAAATAATTATATTTTTAAATTTCATTATATTAAATCCTTTATTTCGAAATATAATATTTAATTGTTAAAGGCGTTAATTAATTATTTTATTTAGGCTTATATTAATATTATAATAATTTATATACATTTTATATTTTTTTGTAATTTCTTAATAAAATTAACAATTCTTTTATTTTAAGGGTTAATTAGAAAATTACCAGTATTTTATTAATTAATTTTATATCGTATTTGTAAATTAAAAAAATATTTTAATAAAAAAATTTCCCGTTAAAAGTTAATTATGTTACCGGTAAAAACTTAGTTTAATTATATTATACGTAATTTATAAAATAACGGAACTACGTAAAAATATTTTAATTAATTTTTTTCGTAATTTGATTTATTTATAAGTAAAAAAAAATATTAAGTTATAATTATATATTTATTAAGTTATATATATAAGTTCAGAATTTATTCATTTAATTATGTTGTTTATTAAATATTAATTTTTTTTAAAAATCGTAATATTTTTAATAATAAATAATAAAGTATGAAATGTACGTTTTTGCGTTTATATTAAATATTAGGTTTAAAATAACAGTTTTCGTTAAATAATTATGAAATATTATAAAAAAACAAAGGTTCTTTTTGCCTTACCGGTAAGTTAACTATAAAATTTACCGAAAAATCTCAATAAAATCGGTTTAAAATAAATAAAGGTTATAATAACCTTTTTTTCATTTTTTTGTTATATATATAATTTATTATATACGTTATAATTATAATAAAAGCGGCATATATCCTAAGTTTATTCCGGTTAATAATAATTATAAATTAATATTATTAACGTAATATTTCTTCTGGGTAGCCGGTAATATAAAAGTTATATATCCGTTAAATTAATAACATCCGGAATAATTTTTAAATAAGGACCTAAATATATTTTTTGAATTATAAAACATTTCTAAAATTAAAAAAATATTTTGTTATAAAAATTTTTATTATATTTATAATTAAGGAAAAATTACGTAACTTTTGGGTTATGATAATATATACCATATTTAAAGTTTTATCCTTAATAATTTTTAAATTTTATATTTTTTTGAAAATCTTTTTTGCAAAACTTTTTTTGCCGCGAGATATAACTAGTTGTTCGTTATTGTTTTGCTTTAGGTAAATTACGATTATTAAGCTTTTTTAAATTTGGATTAATTTATTAAATAATTATTTTTTAATTAGTCAGATTATTTACTTTTTAAGCTTAAATTTTTTTTTAGTATAAAATACGTTTTATAACTTGCAAAATATAATATTACGTCGGTTTATTAATTTATTAAAGTAATATTTAAATACGAAATTCAAGGTAAATCAAAAATTGGCTTATTAAATCTGGTTTTTTAAAAATTATAAGTATTTATAAAGTATTAAATGTTTACGTAATTTATTAGGATTATAAAATGGTTAATTAATTTTTAAAACCTTTTTTTGTTTCGTTAATATTTTAATAATAATTAGCTACTTTTTATTATATATTTCGTAATTATATTTAATTGGCGATATTTTTCTTAAAAAGTACGTAATTAATTATAGGCGCTTTAATGAATTAAATTAAAATAAATATGTTTTAATTATGTAATCGGAATAATTTATTTTTATTACCGTTTTTTTCGAGGTTTTAATACGTAAAGATAAGTATTATAATAAAAAGTTTTTTAAATTGGTTAAAATTTATTATTTTTTATTTTTTTAACAAAAAAAGGTTCTTTTCTTAATTAATTGTAAAAGAGGAACCGTTATTTTGTTAAAGCTTTTTATAAAGGTTCGGTAAAAGTTAATGAATTCGATAAAATTTTTAACCCTTTTTACGTTAATAAAAACCTTTTATTTCCAAATAATAATTATTTTTTTGGAATTAATTTTTAAGCTTATTTTTGTTTTAATAATAAATCTTAAGTATTTTGTTTCCTGGATTACAAATTCGTATTTATCCAAGTTTAATTTTAATTTTACTTCTGTTAAACGGCAAAGTATTAACTTAATTTTAGTTATATAGTTAATTGAAAAGCCGGACGAATAAATCAGTATATTATTTATGTATACGAAGCAAAAACTATTAAGGTAACGTTTTAACATAATGTTAATATAATATTAAAAGCTAACCGATATACTGTTAAAGCCGAATAAATATATTAATTATTCGAAAAATTCGCAATATATACAGAATGCGATTTTTTATTTATATTTCTGGCGAATATATAGCTGGTAAACGGCCGTTCGAACATCGAATTTCGTAAACTACCGGTTTTATAATAAGATTCGTAACTTTTTTTTATTAACGAAAAAAGATAACGGTTTCGTTTTATAATTTTATTTAATTTCTTATAATTTATGCAAAACCGTAAACCCCCGTTAAGTTTTTTTTGTGAATAACACCGGAGTATTTATAAAGAAATTACTAGCCCGAATTTAATTTTTGTTAAACAAATTTATAAGTATTTTGCGTAAAATTAATATTTTTTTCTTTAATATCCCGTATAAAAGTCTTTATGGGATTATTTTGTTTTAATTTAAAGTATTTATTTCCAGGTTTATTGCTATATCGTTATTATTACGATCAGGTAATAATAATAAACCTTTATCGTTTATAACAAAGTTTTGGAATTTCTGTATTTTCTTAAAAAACGTTTTGTTATATTTTTAAAAATTAATTGCAGTTTTATTTTTAAGGCTTTATTAATATCTTTTATAAAAATTGCAAATAATTATATTCCTTTTTTTGTAATAATTTTGCCACGTTATCGCCGTAAAGGTTACAGCCGTTATTAAGCGGATTGTTTTATATTTTTATACCCGCTTTTTTAAACGGTTTTTGAGTTTTTTATCGCATTTTTTTTGCATAATATAAATACGGTAATATCGTCCGCGAAACGGATAAACCGTTATTTCGCTTTATATATAATATTATTATATTTTATTTAAGGTTTTCTTAAGATTAAAAGGTAAAATAAATTTTTAATTACGTATTTTAGGTTTGTTTTAGGCGGCCGTTTAAATTTACGTTAACGTCAATAACTTTTCGGATCGTAATTATTATAAGTTTATTATTTTTTTATTAATTTTAACCGATAGGATATAATAAACATATATTATAACTTTAAATAGCAAATTAATTATTAATTAAATTTAAGATAATAAATATATTTATTATTAATTAAAACGTTTATATATATAATACTACTAATTAAGGCGTTTAATATAAAAAAAGTATTATTTAATTTATTATTAACATTTCACAATTTTTCTTTTATTATATTCTTTTATTAATAATTTTTAACAAAGGTTATTGTTTTAAATTTTTGTTATCCAAATTGTTATCCTTATTAACGGTATCCCGTAAACTTGTTATTGCAATTTTCGTCCTAATCGGATAAGGCCGTTTTGCGGATTTATATTTAGGATATTTTTAGTTCGAATAATTTGTGGCGGCATAACGGAAATATTGCTTTTTTTATTTTCGAATTTTTATTTTATTATCGGAAAATTATTTTACATAGGGCCGGTTATCCGAACCTTATCCCGAATAACTTTTGGATCGGTTTTTTCGATTATTCCGTTTTTAATCCATAAATTTAAAAATTAACGTAATTAATTATATAACATCCGTTATAAGTATATCTTTTTAAATATTTATTATTTAAGCCCATTTATTAATTTAATTAACGTACTATTATTTATTCATTGTTCCGCCTTTTTTATTTAAATATTAGATTATCGTTCTTTTACTTATATGGTAATCGGATAAAACCTTTAAGTAATTAATTATTTTTTTTACTTTACGTACCTAATAATTATAATTATTATAAAGCATATTTTTTGTAATTAATGCGTTACGGAATTATATATTACTATTGGCGTTTAAGAAAATTACCTTAATTATTAAGGGTTATATTAAGTTTTTATATTTAATTAATTTAAATTTAAAATTTAATAAATAATCCCGAAACCGTTAAGTATTAGTTTATTTTATCTATTATAATTATCTTTAAGGGATTATATTATTTACTTAATTTTAAATTACTTTTTTATATAAAAAAGAAATTATTAACGTTAAAATTATTTTATAATCTGCCTATTTCGAATTGATAATTAAATTACAATTGATTTTCGATAAATATAAATATTATAATATTAAATAAGTTGTTATAAAAAAACCGGAAATAAACCGGTTTTTTTATTTTTATACGGAATATGGCGAAAAACGAACGGAACGTTTTTTGTTTTTCGTTTTACGAAGGCTATTTTATAAATTTACGATTTGTTTTTGCGAACGCGTTATTAAACGGTAGGCCTATCGTAAATTCTTAACGAAACGGATTTTATTTTATAAAGATTTTTTTTCCGCTTTCGTAAAAAAGTATTTTTTTTATTTCCGTTATCCGGTTAAATAAATTGCTTATCGTTTCGTTACGGTTAAGGATTAGCTTGGTAAACTTTTTCTATTATATGTTAAATTTTTAAAATATGTTTACGAACGATTAATACTGTAAAATTTCCTTAATGATTCCGGATAAGGTTAATACCGTGGGTTCGCCTATAGTTTCGTCGGTTATGTTATTTCGCAGTTATTTTGCTATAAGACTTTTTTAGTTTATTATCCGTGGCCAGGGTATCCTTGGAAAACGTTTCGCTTTTACCTAGTTTTTTAAAAGCTATAATAAGTTATAACCTTAAATATATGTAACGGGTACGATGCGTAGGTTGAACGAAGGTACGGCCTAATAAAGGTTTATATTTAAGGTGAAAAGGGAAAGGGAGAAATAGCTAGTTATCAGCGAGATGGCTGTTCCCTATATACATATGGGTAAACTTGGGCTAAGAAGCTCGTTCCGTAAGCCCGAGATGCCCTATAGGCTTTAGCCTGTAACAATTTTAATATTTTCGTAAAAAAAGATCCTTAAAATAAATTAAAAATACCGCGTAAAAGTAATAAGGATTATGGGCGTTTTTATATTCGAAAAATAGATAATCGCTGATTTAATTTTAATTAAAATAAAATCGTACGATTTAATATTTTGATTTTTATAAGAGCTTATTTAAATATTATAATTATAAAAAACCAGGTTATAAAAACGTAAATTGCAAAATTAAAAAGGATACGAAAACCTTGTTATCTCGGCTATACGAAAACTAATTTTCGAAGATCGTACAGAATATTATAATATATAATAATAAATCAGATTAGTTCCTAAATGTGAACTTAAAAAAGAAGCCGAAGTAAACGTATATATCTAGTTTATTTTAGCTAATAATTATAAAACGATCAAAATAAAGCCGCCTTTTCAAAGAAAAGTATTTATTTACAAAAATACGAAGAATGTAATAATACAAATAAATATGGATACCGGAGTATAAATAAATATTATAAATAGAAAGTTGGTAAAAAAGTTTAACTTTTAATTAATTTCAGTAAATATTTCGAGTTTTATTAGTGTTAACGGCGCGTATATTAAGTATTGTAAGGTTTACGAAATTCCTGTTAATATAATAAATAATAATAAAAACGAACGAAAATTTAAGTAAATTTATTTCGTAATATGCCGTAATTTAAAAACGCTCGATATTTTATTATCTAGATTAAAAATAAGCAAAATAAACGTCCTATTAAATACAGCCATATATTAATAGTTATATAGATTATTATTAAAGGTCGACAAATAGAAAATTTCAAATTTAACGTTTTTCGGTAAGCAAATTTATATTGTTAATTTAATAGACTTAATTAAAAAGTTAAGTATTCCGGAATTTAAGAAATAATAAGAAATAATTAACTTTCTTATATATTTTAAGAAGTTTCGGCAAATATATTCCAAAAAAATAACCAAAAAATATTTTAACTACTAAAGGCAAAATATATAATAAGCCTAATCTCAGAGAAAACGCCTTTATTCGGCCTAATTTACCTTATTTCGAAAACTTAAAAATAAATATTCGAAAAATATATTCGAAAAAACTTAAAAATAGGCCGGATACGTTATTCGAAAACGGACGTAAAAGTATTAATATTATTCTTATTTAAAAAGAACGGCAATTTCCGATTATATGTTAATTATAAGGGGTTAAATCGGATAACGATAAAAAACCGATATCTTTATCTTTAATTTTAAAAGTAATAGATTGCTTAAGGTTAACTAAGATATTTTCGAAAATTGATTTTAAGAATATGTTATGACTCAACCAAGGAAGGGCCTCGGAAACGGTTACTTGGTGACTGAAACAGGGCCCAAGTAGGTCGGAATCACGTGACGTGGATCCGGAGTGATCTAAGGGATCCAACGGGATCCATGAAAGGATATATACGCTCATTATTTCCATAGTTTAGATAGCTTCAGCTTGCAATAACAATTCGTTACCCAAGGCACCCTTGGCATTACGAGACGTAATACGATTACCGTATTTATTGCTCAGATTTCCACGATACTCCTGCTAACATAAACCCGTACGACTAAGATTTAATAGTTGGTTAAACTCCAAGCTCGTTACAGGATATTGATTATTATATTAGGATTAAAAAAGACGATTAATAAAAAACCGTTTTTTAAACGTAATACGGATAAAATAAATATAAGATTATATTATTTAACCTTATTAACGTATTAGTTATATTTTGAGCTTATATATATAGAGTATTAAGTAAATTAATTAATTATATAAACGTCATTTATTTAAATAATATAATTATTTATTTAAATAACGAAAAAATATGCGAAAAATTTCTAGTTAATTTACCAATAATTATTATAATATTAATTATTTATCAAAAATTCCAAATACGAATTTTTTTAAAAAAAGGGTTTTAAAATTTATAATTAATACCGAGGGCTTAAAGATAAACAGTTAACAGGTTGATATTATCGAAATATAGCTAGAGTAAAAATTAATTTATAATATTTAAGTATATTTAAGATTTGCCACATTTTTCGAAAATATATCGCCTATTATTTGCACATTACCGAACCTATTATTAAGTTTTTAAAAAGGGCGTAAGACAAAGGTAAAGCAGCAGAATTCCGATAACTCGATGTGATGGCTAGGCGGTTTAACCAACTATTAAATCTTAGTCGTACGGGTTTATGTTGGTAGGAGTATCGTGAGAAACTGAGCAATAGATACAGTAACGTGTCACGTCTCGTAATACTAAGAGTGCCTTGGGTAACGATATTATATTGCAAGCTGAAGCTATCTAAACTATGGAAACAATAAGCGTATTATATTCGGTTCTCCTAACTTTGTCGAGTCTGGCTCTATGGGCTCTACGATAAATCCTGTCGAGCCATTACGTGACTCGACCCACATGGCTTAGTCATTTTCTTGTTGCGACCGTTTCCCGAGGCCGCAGCCTGTTGGATCATAACATCCGAAAAAATTAAAAAAGCGTTCCGACACTTAAAAGATGCCTTTTAGTCGGCGACCGTTCTCTAACATTAAGATAACGCCAAAAATACTAAGGTTAAAATAAACGCCTCGCTAAAAGCTATATTAGAAATATTTTTATAGAAATACGGAAAATATTAGCGCTTAATGGTATATTGAATTGGGAATAAGGCTAATCTAGGTGTATAAGATACAGAATATCTTAATCAGAGCTTAGGAGTAAAAATTGTCTGGCGTCCCTTGCTGTGGAAAACTACATACAAAAGTTGACAGGTTAGCATTTTATAGACCGCCGACCCACTTGGAAATGCTAGAACCTTCGACAACAAACATCGTCAATGCTTAACAGCTTACCTCAGCTAGCTCAGGCCTCCCTGGCTCGTTTTTCCAATTTCTTCAAAGTCACTCAAGTACCGCTCCATAACGCTAAATATTAACCAATCAAATCCCAAATCCCCGTAACGAGCCAGTAAGGCCTGAGTTATAATTACGTAAAAACGGCTTCGTTTGGTACATTTGCTTTTTTAAAAAAATAAAAATCCGTAATAACTTAATAACAATACGTTTCTATAAATATATATATATATATATACACGATTACCTTAATTATGGCTTATTATTAATATTACGATAATCTTAATCAGGATCCATTTGCTACTCCTAAACCCTAACGCATATAACAGCTATAACCCGAGCCCGTCGTATTATTATCCCCCCTTTCAAAACACGATAAATCCGAATTCTCCCAGTTCTACCGAACCACGCTCTTAAAACAAAATATACGTACGCGTACCTTAAATTTCTGGCATTAACATAAAAAAATTAATATAACGTTTAAAAACTTTATTCGTAATTAGGTTTTATATAACGATTTACGCAAAATTATTAATTTAACCGTTCGGATTAATTAATTAATTAACGTATTAAAAAAAACAAATACGCGAATAGCTAATAACATACGAAAATTAACAGGAATTTCTAATTTCTACTAATTAGAACCCCGTTATATATAAATATTATAATACATTATACGGAAAGCTTATAATTTTCGCAAAAAGGCCTAGATTCTACCGCCTGCCGGAAAAGTTATTATTCGAAATTAACGTAATCCATACCACTTTGGACGAAAATTAACACTTTATAAAAGCGCTTACCTTTAACTAGTTTAAACTTTTAAACCAGGTAATTATATATCTAAAGAAAAAATAGTAATCGTATAATATAAAACGAAAAACAAAGCAATTTTATAACAATAATAATCCGGATATTTTTATATATATTTTTTTTTATAATTTTAACTATTATGATTAAAATAATTTCCAAAATTAACGGCAGTTACTTACTTTATTTACTAAGTAAAATTTTATTATCCTCGGATTTATTACAAAATAATATTAATATATTAAAAAAATTAAATATTTACGAAAATTATTATACGTTAAATAAAAATATAACTTAATTAAAAAAAATTAAAATAACCATAATAATTCCTTTATAATAATATAATTTTAATTAAAACAAACTGCATTTTATAATTAGGTATATTAAAACGATATCGTATTTTAATACGATAACTTTAATATTTAAAATTATATTCATAATATAATGTTTCAATACGGTACTATTATGCGGAATATTATTACCGTCTTTACCCGTTATTACAGCCGTATCTTTAAAGGAAAATTAAAATAATTTATATTCCGATTTAATTAATATAATAAATAAAATAATTTTATAAAACATTATAATAATATTTAGTACCACCTAATACTTTTTATTAATTCATAATTAACATTATCCGGATTTTATTTCCGGCTTTTATTAATACGTTTTATAAACGTAACAAACAAAAATTCCTTAATTTTCTCAAATTAAAACGTATACCATATAATAAACGTTATTCGATTTCGTTAAATATAATTAACGAAAACGAAAATACTATTAACGGTATTTATAACGTTTATCGAAAACCTTTTTAAGGAATATATAAATTTAAAAAAAAATAATCCTATCGGTTTTCGGAACGTTTTTATTTTATCTATAAAACTCAAAAAACAATTAATTATATTCGGAAAATATAGACCAATTAAACCAGAATAACCGATTTATACGATAAAAAACGGTAACTTCTTTTTATTCTTATTTTATTTTATATATAAATAAACTTTTTGCTTATAATTATACGTACTTATTAGCCCGATAATATAACCGGAACGCATAAAATATAAATAACCTTAAAAGCAGATCGTTAATTTTTAAATAAAATAACGCAATTATATTAAAAATCGCCGAAATTCTACTTTCTTAAACCCTTTATTCTTTATATGCATAATATTCGCATATTTGCGTTATTTTTGCAAAAATTACGTATCTAATACGAACCACTTATAATAAAAACATTTAATATATATGAAATTTCCCGGAATATCTTAATCAAAAACCTTTTTTCGAAAACCGAACTTATCAAATTTATAAAATATATATATTCCCGGTTAACCGTCGCCGAGTTTAAATTTATTACGCATAATATGGTTTCTAAATATTTTAATCGCGTTAAATAAATAAGGAAAATATCGCAAAATTCTAATTAAAATACGTTGATAAATAAAAATCTTTTTAACGAAAATTTTTCATTATTATTTATTAATAATATATTACTTAATAATATAAATAATTTAACGGATAACTTATAAGTATTTTATTTTTTAATTCGAGAATATAATTTATTTATATTATTTATTAAATAATGTAATTTTAATTAAAACGTACCAAATAAAACTTTCCTATCGGATAATTATAAGGCCGGAAATATTTTTAATATAACCGATATTCTATAAAACGATAATTCTTTTAATTTTATTAAAAATAATAATTAATTATCGATTAATACCGCTTTTATTAATAAAAAATTACGAAATTATTGTTATTTCCTTTAAAAAGCCCAGATTTATTTATACTTTTTGCATATTATATAATATGGCGATATTAATTATATTAAATGGTTAATACTAATATTATTATTTCTTTTCTATAGGGTTAATTAATTTAATTACGGTAAAAAAATATTTTATTTTGACTGGATATTACGTCCTAAAATATCAAATGAAATTTTTATTAATTCGATTTTAACATTAAATTTAGCTCCAACAAAATCCAAAAAAAAAAACATAAAAAGCATTTAATCGAAAAGGCAAATATTATAATTTTTGGCTTAGTAACGAACTCGCTAGTCGAAAAATAATATATATAACGTTAATACTATTTTTTTCCGAGATTCGTTTTTAATTAGGTACCGTATATCCTTATAACGCGAATTCCATATCCGTTATATTTTTTCGCGAAATAAGCGTTACGTTATTCGAAACTTTCGTAACGAAATTTCCGAACGCGTCCATTTTTTGCTTCGGAATTTCTGGTTTATTAAGGGATATCTATTTCGGACTAAAAAGGATAACTAAAAATCCGAAAATATTCTGGTTACGGGCCGTAAAGCTATAAAAATTAAGTTTATCGATTTTAATAATACCGTACCCATTATTAACGACGTAAATAAGCTTAATTAACTAAATACGGCAAAAAACGAAAATTAATTTGTAAATAGTTTTAACGTAATTGCTCGAAAAACTTTTAGTACCGAATTCGCTAAAGATAATTTGGTTTAAAACGACCGTAATATTCCGTATACGGAAAAAAATTATAATCCTATAATACAAATTATCGATAACTCAATTAATAATCCTGATTAAAGCGGTCCGTTATCGTTATTAACGTCGTCGGATAAACAAAATAAAGATTTATCAGATAAAAACAAACCGTTAATATAATTCTTCACTTTTTTATTACTTTATAATATATTTTTATATAAGCGATATAATATTTATATTATAATTTTAATATTAATATAACTTTATTAATTACGTAATCTTAATTAACCAATCTCGGAATTATCTTATATATTATTACGATTGCCTAATTATTATATTAATATAATTTATTCGCCTCCGGTAATAAAACCGCAAATAAAAAATAATATTCCATAATACAGTACGTAATATAATTATTAACGAAACTAATATAAATAATTAAATTTATAATTTGCATAATCTTAATTAATTATATCTCGTTTAAACGTTTTATTTTTTATAAAATTATATAAAAATATTATATTGTCTATAACTAAATATAACGCATAATTTCGAGTTAACCCGTATACCCCGTTTGTAATTAATTTTCCAATTAACGTTCTTAAGTACTTTCTAAGATTTTTTCCCCCCGTTTTGCCTTTTTTCGCGCGCCATTATAACTTATATATCAATAACTTTTTTTACGTTTTCAGGTCCCAAAAATTTATTCGTCTTAGGCGCAATATTTACGTTTAAATCCTTTTGGAAATCTTTATTTAAATTATATAATAATACCGAATATTTAGGGATCGCGTATAAATATTCCTTATTACGTTCCTATACGCAATTTATATATTTATTACCCGTATAATTTCGTAAATTATAATATCTATAAAATAACTATATAACATATACTTCCTAATTAGGCAGCCCGGTCAATAAAGTTATAAACCTTTTTTCGTATCGTTTACATAATACCCAATTTATATAATCTTTTCGTTAAATTATAAAAACCGTAATTAATTAAAAGTCTATATCTAATTTAATAATCCAATAACCTATAGAGCCGGTATAATCCTTTATAACGTAAATTTTATTCTACTAGTTATTAATATAAAAAATATCCCGAATTATATAATTAATATTTAATACTTATATAAATACCGTACTTTTCCGTAATAAAAAGTTTTATTCGTAATATAAACCTTTCGTAATATTACCAAATTTATAAATTTTTAATAATTGTAAAAAATTTTTAATTAATATATATTCGTATTAATACTAAAATGTAAAGTACTTATTTTTTTCAGTTTTCCGCCATATTAATATAACCTTATAATATATACCTAATATCTGGAATCGGTTACGTATAATATGTATTTTCCGTAAGAAATATTTTATATCTTAAGATAATTAAATATTATTTAATTAATACGAAAATGCCTTAATCGGGATTACGTTATCGGTTTCGCCTTATTGTAAATTATTTTAATACCGGTTCCGGTTGTTTTTTGGTTAAAGATCTTATTACTCATCCTTAAAATTAGTTCTTAGGGGCAGATTATTTTTGTTTTAGTACCCATTTCGGCTGTGTTTTGGTCCGAGATTTTATTACCCGTCCTTAAGATTATTTCTTAGAAGCAAGTTATTTTTTAAAAATAAGTTATTTTTCGGGAATATTATTAACGAATTTAATTCCTTTAATTAAGCAAATAAAGTTTTTTAAGTTTATTTGGGATATATTATCGGGAGCCATAACGGAATTTACCTGTATTATATCGGCAAGGAATTTATTTACTTTTTATAATATCGTAAAATATATTAAGATATATATTATAATATAGATTTCGGGTATTAAGTAAAAAGAAAACTAGTTAATAATTATTATATCGTAAATAACGTAATTTTATATGTTAAAATATAATAAGTATTTGGAATTATAAGACATTATAATTAAATAAATAATATTAATTATATATTACATAATTATAATAATTATATTTAATATATCTGTAATCGAAATAATTATATAAATTATATTAAGAAATTTGTAATAAAATATAAACCTCGTATAATTTACATATAATTATTAAGTTCTTTTTTATATATTATTATTTCGTTTTAAGAAAAAATACTGTTAATTTTTTTATTTACACTTAATAATCTATATAAACTTAATAATTTACATATTTATAATTATATAATTCTAAAGTTTATATATATTTTAATTCTAATTAAATATATTACTTTAAAATATTTTCATAATTTATTATTTATTTATAATTTTTATTTTTATATTATAAACTTTTATATATTCCATATTTATATTAATAACATATTCGGTAATTAATTAATATATAAATTTTACCTTATTTATTATATTTTATATTTTTTATTTATATTTTTAATCTTAATTAAGTCGAAGTTATATCGGTAAACTTATAATATTATTAAATCTTCTAATTATAATTACTTATTTATGTATACTTAATATTATGCAATTATTATAATAATATTATTACCGTTTAATAAAGCAAAATACAGTAATCGTATTCGGGAAATATATAACAACTTAGCAAAAAATTAAAACATATATAAAGATCGTAACGATGTTAAGTTGGTTTTCGATACGAATTATATTAATTACGGCGCCATTTTTCGTACTTTACTTCCTATTATATATATTATCCTTTTAAACTTTGTTCCAATTTAAAAAATAAGCCTTTTTTAAGCCAAACGATTATTCGATAAAATCCCAATACCATAAGGTTTTTATAAGGTAAATTTTACTACTATATATCAAAAAGCGTAAACTGCTTATTATTATATATATATTAACATATATTTTATTTACGATAATTTCGGAATAATATTTAAATGGATATTCCGAAATTTCGATTATATATATATAATTTATAAAAAGTTAATAAAAAATCTATTTATATATTTTAACAACTTTTAAACCGTATTTTCATTAAACTCCGAAAAAGTTATTAAATAATATATAACATTATTCTTTTTTTCCCTTATATTAAAATATAATAATAAAATTATTGATACGGATAATACGGATAATTAAATAATAGGTTTTTGGAACCGCAAAATAAACGTTTTCCATATTACAAATTTAATCGGCATATATTCTCTAAAAAACTGTACAATTCGGGCCGTTAGCCGTTTTCGAGAATTTATAATCCATAATAATTTACATAATATGGATAATACCAGAAATATAATAATCTTATGGTCCCGATTAGGAAAAATATAAAACCGCAATATATTTTATAGTATATATTATATGGACGTTATTTTTATAATATTAAACGAAAAAAGTCCGTGATTATACGCAGTTAACTGCCGAACAAATAACCTTATATAAAAATTAGATTTTTAAATACTACGGCATATTCGGTACTAATATTATGGATTTCGGCGGTTACCTGGAATATCCGACTATTACTATACTTATATAAAATTTTAATATAAAGGAATTCTTAAAACCAGCCGGAGAAAAAATAAAGAAATCCTTAGAACCAGCTGGGGACTTAATTACGTCGATAAAGGGAAAACGTAACGAAAGGAAATAAACTAAATCCGGCCGTTAACTTTTACTAAGGGAATCAAAAAGCCTTAATTCGAAAAAAATAATTATTAAAATCTTTAAAAAAATAACGACAAAATATATAAGCGGTTTCGAAAAATATTAATTAGAACCGTACGCCGATAAATATTAATTCTAATTACAAAAATATAAAGTTATAAAACGTAATTAATAAAAGTTTATTATAAACCCAAGATTTTAAATGTTTCGAATTAATATTTAAAGAAAAACGGACGCCGGAATAATTATATTAATGGTAAAAAAAATAGTTTTCTTAATATTGGCGAAAAATTATCCGTATTATTTATTTACCCGCATAATTAATTCCTTACCCTAATTATTCGATCCGAACTATAATATTTTAAAGGTTAAAAAGAATAAAAATATTTTAAAAGTTAATACGATAAACTCGAGGAAAAAGACCGGAAAATAAGATTTAAGAAATTTTAATTCGGCGTTATAAATTAAAGGCTATAAGTTAAAAAGTAATTTGCTAATAATTGCGATAAATTATAATTTAAATCGCATAATATAAATTTTCGTTAATTTTCCTAATTAAAAAAATATATATTATATATTTATTACGGCATATAATTAATCGGAATTAAAACGAATTAATATCCCGTATAAAGTTTAACGAATTAAAAATTAATAAAAATAATAAAGTTAATAAATAAATAATATATTAATAATTTTAATTAATATTATATAAATATTTATAATTATTACGTTTTATAACCGTAACGCCGCGCCAAAACCGAACGCATTTTTTATTATCGGTTTTAATTAAAATCGGCAAAATTTCGTTTCTTATTTTTTAACCTAATATCGTAATTATTTTTTTAATTTGTTATTAATATTATTATTCGATAAATACCGTTTATGCTTAATGAATAATTTCTTAATTTCGATAAGGATTATTATTTCGATTTTTTTTCCGATATATTATTTATAACGTTAAGTTACAGATTATTACGTTTTGGCGACGCCGGCGATTTCGGTAATAATATAAAAATAAACGATTTATGCAAATATAAATACGATAACGAAAACGGGGCTAAAAGGTTAAAAATATTTGGGAATAATAGGTTTATGCTAACGTTATAAATAAAAGAAATAAAATAAGCTTTTAATCAAAATTATTTAATACGTTATAAATTACGTATATAGATATAGGCGTTACCATAATCGAAATTACGACTTTAAATCGCAAAAACTTATAAATTATATGCCGGTTTAATATTTAAATTATTAAGATTATCGTTAAACTGTTAATTACTAGTTTAAACTGAATAACTGTATACGGTATGCTTTAATTAAAATGGGATACGATTTAAGGCGGCCTTATAGTTTTTTCCGATATTTGTCAAATTTATAACGTAATAACAGTCCGTAACCTATATAAATCGGTTTCCGGTATAGGGATATGGCGCCGTTATTTCCGATTAAGCGAATTTCGCCGCTTACGAAAAATTACTTATACTTTTTATAAAATCGAAAATACAGCTTTTTCGTATATTATACATAACGTAGAAAATAAACGGGTTTTTAAAATATTTCAATATTATTATTTATCGAAACCGGGAATCGTTTTAATTAATTCGATTATGTTTTAAACTAAATATAAACCTTTAATTTTATTTAATTTATTCGGGAACTTATTAAGTAAAAATCGTTTAAATTCAATAAAAATAAATATTTATTTTATTTTTTTACCGCAAAACAGAAATAACCTCGTAAAAAACAATTTATTCGCCCGTCGTTTATATTAAGACTTTATTATTTCCTAAATAGCCGCCTTTATCGAACTGGCTTTTAATTATTTTTACGTAAATATTTTCGAATTTAAAGGTTCGAGTATATGGAAAAAATTAAACGTATATATATTATAATAAGGTTTAGCTAGAATTAAGTTATTACGATCCTTTTCCAATATAATAACTTTATTTTTTTCAAATATACCAAAATCGCTTTACGTATATATTTGCCGTTAAATAACGCATATTATTAAGGCCTATTTTTATTGAATACCGCAAATTAAAATTATTTTATTTCGGAAATTTAAAAATAATATTTTAATTGGCCGAAAATTAAAATTAACATTTAATAATTATTTCGTTTTAATCGAGATTATTCGCAATATATTCCGTATTATTCTTTTTATTATCCGTATCCATTACGTTATTTTTTATTATAACTTTTATATTCTTATAAATAATACGGTTTTTAGTTTGCCGGGCCTAAATCTTTTTTGTTATTTTATTTTTTTCTAAAATAAAGGGCTCGGTTTTATATTTATCAAACGCCTAATAAAGTGCAAATAATATAATTTATCCATAATTAATTATATTTTATCGCTTATAACCATAAATTATTTAACTAAATCGTTACCATATGTTTTTAATCTAAAAACCTTACGGTATATCTTATTATATTATTTGATTAATATCCGGAATATTTATGCTTTATCCAAAAACAATAATAAATACGATAATACAAATAATATTATCCTATGGCTTTAAATTATTATATATATAAATTTGGTTCCCATAAAATATTTCGGAATTATAAAACTTAATAACTTTTTTTATAATTTTCGACAAATATCTTTGGTTTACTATAATCCTAATTAAGTGGTTACGAATATCTTTAATTTTCGCCTTATTATTAAAATAAATTATAATTTTAATAATAAAAAATAAATTATTAAGTTAAATTAAAAAGATATTATTTAATAACCCGGATATATTAATTGTTAAGAAATTTGAATACTTTTAATTTAAACGTTAATTTTTAAGTATAAAGAAAATAACAATATCGATTTCGGGACGATTAATATTAAAACGCCGGATTTTCGCCTTATAACCATATTTAGTTAAGCCGCCAATTTGATAAAAACCGCTATATTTCGTAATTCTTTTCTTTATGGTATTATTAGTACTTACTATATATGCAAATTAATATATATATATAAGGAAAATAATACGTAAATTACAAATATTAATATATTTAAGCTAAAAATCTTTTTATTTCGATAATAAATATATTTCGTCGATAATAATCAAATTATATTATTATTCGAAAATAAAATTTAATATCGCAATTTGGAATTAATTATTTAATATTTATTTAAAAACAAAAATAATATAGTTATGCCGTCCGATAACTATGCGGTTAAATATCTTTAAGTTAAGCTTTTTTATATTCGCAAATATTAAAACAGAAATAAAATATAAAATTCCTAATATAGAAATTCGTTATTTTTCCGCCAGCGTAATTAATAATATAACTTAAATAATAATTAAATTAATTATTAAAAAAAGTTTAAATAATTAAGGATTTTTTAAAACTTATTTTAATAACGAAAAAAAATATTAAATTTTTCGAAAACCAAATTATATACCGTATCGATTTATTTTTTTCGTAAAATACGGCCCGGCTTATTAAATATGGCGCTTAATATAAGGCGAATAAACCGACGGCGCAGGGTTTCCGTAAGGTTATCGGCCGTATATATAACGTTGGCATATAGGTTAATTACGTTTATATCGGCAAAAAACCGGTAAAAATATTAGATAAAAATAAACGTTTTATTTAAAAATATTAAATACTAAAAGGTTTAAGGTATTTATTTAAACTTTTAAATATATTATCCGTATTTAACTAATTAAAAAAATAATATATTTCGAAATTTGTTACGGATAATTTTAAATTTTATGTATTATTATTTTGGCTTATAAGGTTATATTATTATCATATTGGCCTAAAAGGGGTAAAAGGTTATAATATATATTAATCGAGATTTTATGCCATTTCTTTATTATAATAATTTTTATTTTGTACTAATTAAAATCATTATTATATTAAGAAATAAAAATTTTAATTTTGCGTTAAATTATATAAGTTAAAATATTAAAAGCTTCGTAATTAACATATATTACCAAAATTAATATTAATAATTTCTGCAAATTTATATAGGAGCGCACCAAATAAAACGAAAAAATCACAACTTGCTATCAAACCTTATTTTGGAGGTTTTGTTATTTTTGTAAGTATTATTCTTAAAGGAGTTTAGCTAATACATTGGACCCCTAACAGATATTTCTTGATCAAAAGCTATAGCTGTAGCTACGGCTGCTGCGCCGCAGGCGCAGCCACAACCTCCAAAATGGGGTCCTGATCACGATGAGGCAATTAACAGCTAGCTATCACCTTGCAGTCTAGCAACTCAACACCAACCCCACTTTAATATTGGTCGCGAAAACTAAATTTAATCGAAAAGCGATAAGTTACAGAGCAATAAAAATTATTAACAATTATAAAAAGTTTAGAATATTAGCAGTAATACCTTAAAAGTACGAGAAAGAATTTCTTAATATTTACCGATTATATAGCGTTAAAAAATATAATAAAGGCGCCGACGCGTAATATTAAAAAAAGATTAACCCGATAGGTTTATTACTTTATATAATTTGATTTTAAGATTTAATACCGACCGGGCGTTATTAACTCGGTAGAAAAATTATTTAGATGCCTAAATTATATATTAGAAAAAATCGCATATAAAAACCTAATTTGTACATTATTTAAAAAAATTTGGATTTATAAATAATACGCCGAAAAAAATACGGAAAACGGTTGAAAATATATAGCGAGACTTAAAGTATTATAAAGGAGCAAAACGCCTTATAAAAGCAGCGCAAAATTCGTTTGCTATAAAATTTCTAGATAGATTTTAATAGCAGAAGCTTAAATACCTATTATCCGCGTAAAAAAAACGAAAAACTTTTATTATATAATTATAGAAAGTTTTCGAAAAAAATAAAAAACTAGATATTTACCGAACTAATTATTTACAAATAATAATATAAATACAAATTGTAACAATAATACAATTAGCAGTTAAATAATAATAACCGTAAATTTCCACCGTACCATAATTAAATTCTAAAAAGTCTAAAAAAGATAAAACCGATATTAAGGTTATTATTTATAATTAATACATTTTATATTTTTTAGCGAAAAAGGTGGCCAAAAACGAAACGGCATTATAGCCGAAAGTTTTTCAATAATTTTATAATCAGGTTCGAAGGTTGCAAATTAAAGACTTAAATATTATAAAGTTAATACGGATAATTAAGTATTAAGCAGAAATAAAAGAAAAGCATTTCCTAAATTTAAATAAAACTTTATATTATTGAGATAAATTCGTAATTTATTGTAAAGCGTTTTACAGAAATAGCTGATTAACTAGTATCATAATGATCTAAAGGTAAAATATATAGGATATATCCGTATGCTAAAACTGATAACTAAAAGATTTTAATAAAAAATATAACGAATATTATCCGAAAATACACTAAATAATATTTAAATTATTAGGGCATAATAAAGCCACGCTATAAACTATATAGATAATTATAACTCTTATCGTTATCTAATTAATTTTTCTAAGAAATCTTGTTAAATTTTATTACGAAACTTCTTAAAAAACCTAGGTTTAAACGGAATAAGATACGACGTAATTCTAGCAATCGTTAATCGCTTTACGAAATTAAGATTATTTATTTTTATAATTAAAAATTTAACCGCAACCGAACCATTCCGATTGCTTTACGATAAAGTAAAATACAGATTCGGTATACCGGCTACAATTATTAATAATAAAATAAATTATTAACGAACTAATTTTTAACGAAATTTTGCGAAAAACAAAAAATAAAGCGGCGAATATTAACCGTTTATCATCTGCAAACCGATAGGTAAACGAAACGCATTTATTAAATTTTAAAATATTATTTTAGTAATTACGTTAATAAGTATTAAAATAATTAGATAAAGTTATTACGAAATACGGAATTCGTATATAATAATACGTAAAACGTATTTATCGACCGTTTTTCATTCGAAACCTTACATAAATACTATTCAAAAATAATAAAATATCTTTTATAAAAGTTTCAAAAATAAATATGAAGAATTAAAAATATTTTTTAAAAAACGCGGTTATTTATTATGTGATATATAAATATATAAAAATATAACGGTAGCCTAGAAAATGTATTATACTTAATATTATATACTTGTAAAATTTTAATTAAAATAATAAATAAATTTACAAATTAAAAACTTTAAATTTAAAAACAAAAGGTTTATATTTATTTATATTCGGGTTATAATTAAGGAACAAATAAGTTCTTAGATATATAAATTAATATCTTAATTAACTATTTATAGATATATAATATATTTCTAGTATTTTTGCTAAAACCGTAATATAACCGAGAACCGGGCGATGTTTAAATAACGTTACCGGATTTAATAAAGAAATAAAAAAAAGTAGTAAAAGATATTATCCGTTACCGAGATAACCAAAGATAACGTAAATATCTAATTAAATAAAAAAGTTGGCCTGCTGAATATAATATGTAAAAACCTTAAAAGCATTTCGAATGTGCGCTTAAAATATTATAATAGTACGAGAAAAAAATTAAATACGTATATAAAAAATAAAAGGATTTAAAAACTGTAAAGTAATAATAACCGGATCAGAAATTAATTGTTTTGTAATTATAAAAATTATTAAACAAAAATGTTAAATAAAATTAAGATATTAATATTAAAATATTACTTAGTTATATAATTGCTTTTAAGTTTTTGGTAAATAATTACTTTGTCGTATACCGGTCGGAAACCTATAGATGTCAGGTGCTAAGAGGTGTACGCGTCAGGGCTACGTCACCTTTACGAGCTCGATACGAGGGTCGGCTATATATATAGGTGGTTTCTTCCTAGAAATGGAGAGAAAGGTCAGGTTTCAGACTGTTCTCAATAAATGGGTTACCTTGCCACTTTGACCTCCCAACAACATCTGACAATAGGCGACGTAAAAAATATCGAATTTTTATTTCGAAAATAATATTTTGCATTTAATTATTAAGTTTTACGTTAATTCGCCTTTAAAGGGTATATTAAGGAAATTAATATAGGAATATCGGAAAATAATTAGAAAATATACGATGGCAAAAGGCGAGTACGTTTGTTAATTTGCTAAACGTGAAATCTAGAAAAAATATAAAAACGTTTTATTTTTTACGAAAAATAAGGCCTAAATAACCGGAATAAAATTTGTTATTAATCGAAAATAAAACGCCGTTTTTAAAACGTTTAACGTATTTAGGTTTAATAATAATTTCGTCGAGTAAAACCGTTTTTTAATTATAGTTATTAATAAGTATCAGAATTTCGTTAAAGCGTTAAAAAACGAGCGGAAAGTATTTATAGGCGGAGAGCGTAATAGCATAACGGCTTTTGAAAATCGCTTTATTTATAGGGATATTTTAAAATTGCGCTTAATCGGAAATTAATTGCGAAATATTAAAAAAAGGATCGTAATATTTATAAAAAGAATTTAAATTTGTAAACTTATAAAATGGCGTTAAAACTAGACCTTTATAGCTATAACAGATAATCGGAAATCGATTTTCGTTTTATTAAGGAAACGATGCTTTTTAATAATAATTAGGTTAAGGGCGAATTCGACTTTGTAAAGGATGTCGAATCGACGACCGATCGCAATTACGTCGGAACGTTCGTATTAAGTACTCGTAATACGAACTTTTTTGAATTCGTCGATTAACTCCTAATTATCGATATTAAACTGAAAAACCTTTTAGGTAGTATTTTTAAGGATAATTGAAATTTGAATCGAAATTAAATAATAATATTAATAATATTAAAAATAATTATTTACTGTACGAAAAGTTT
Source organism: Monosporascus cannonballus (assembly GCA_004154925.1). Classification (NCBI taxonomy): domain Eukaryota; kingdom Fungi; phylum Ascomycota; class Sordariomycetes; order Xylariales; genus Monosporascus; species Monosporascus cannonballus. The sequence continues at coordinate 81,309 of QJNS01000189.1, read as the reverse complement.
TATAATAATAATTAATTACGATGTAATTTAAAAGGTTCGGATTTTAAACATACATTATACGATAATCGAAATAACGTTATATTATGTAAATATAATACGGCTTATTGCTGCTCGTAATATAATTAAGATTTATTTTATCGTCGGCATTAAGAAAATAACGTTAAAAGAAATCTTAATTATTATTAATATCAAAATACCATTTTTGGAACTTTATACGAAAAAGAAATATAGAAAACGGAAATAATACGCAAAATAAACGGAAAAGGCGAAATAAAAAAAAGCGAAAAACAGAACGAAATGCGTATATAAAAAAATGGAAATATTGGCGCGAAATATAACGGCTAAGGGGTTTAACTAACTATTAAATCTTAGTTGTACGGGTTTATGTTCATAGAAATATCGTATAATCTAAATAATAAATATAATATTCGTATTACGTCTTGTAATTCCAAAAATGCCTTAGATAACGAATTATTATTACAAGCTGAAACTATCTAGACTATGGAAATAATAAGCATATATATCTTATTCCTACTAGTTGAATTACTACCAATAAGTTAATGATCCGATTTACTGACTTACTACTAATGAATTAGTAATCCGGCTTACTAGCTTACTATCAGTAAGTTGGTAATCTATTACGTAATCTGCATTATCGCGTATTTATGGTTGGATTATAACAGACCGTTTCTGGAAACCGTAGTTCGTTAGGCCATAACACGATCTCCCTTTTTTACAAATCTTGCTCCTAAGATTTTTTTTTCGATAAGCTTTCTGCATCCATTTAATATATCTTTCGGTATGTCCAAACGTCGTTTTCGCAAATCCGAATAACGATTTATCTTGGTTAATTAATTAAATTCGAAGGATTTAACGCAATGCCTTATTTTTTTTTTATTTTGCTCGGCAGCTTAATTATTAAATAATAAACGGGGTTTTTCGTTATAAGGAATATGTTCGTCGAGGTCGTTCGTATAACGGAATAAAAATCCTTATTTTTATAATGAATTATTATATCGCAAAATCGAAAAAATTAAAAAAGAAAAAGTTAGCGGCCGAAAATTCTTTGTCCAAAACTTTTACGCATTTCTCTTATATACGTTATTAACGCTAATAATATTAATCGTACTTTTTAGTTTTTGGATAATTTCGATAATCTTACGTAATTAAAATCAGAATCGGTAATCAAAATGCAGGCCTTAAGTAAAGTAAACGTTATTAATTAAAATAAGATAAACTAAAAGCTCCTTTTTTAGATCTTATAAACTGGAATGCTATCATTTCGGGTAATTTTATCGTTAGTAATAAAAGTTTTTAATAACCGTTAGGCGTAAATAAAGTTTTTAACGGGTTTTTAAATATTTTCGAAATTCGGGTGTTTTTTTTTTACTTAATTAGGTACTGGGTAAATCCGTTTCATTTTCGTATATCTAGTACTTTTTATTTTTTTATATACTTATTCGTTTTTTATTTCTATATCATTTTATACCATATGTACTTCAATTATATTTGCTGTTAATTCGAATAAAGAAAGGCAAAAAATTAGATAGATTTTAGCTTTTAGTAAAAGTTTTAATTAATAATTATTTTCTGAATTTTTTTTGATAATTTTATATAAGCCGATATATTTAAAAACGAGTTTTTTACTAGGTCGTTTTATTTAAACGTTTTTTGTAATAAAAACCATTTTCTTTTTTTCGAAAATTAATCTTTTTAACTTTTTTAATTATAATATTTATTTATTTAATTTCGTACGAATTCTAATTTCATTTTTATTTCTTAGTGCAATTATCGTAATTATTTTAATATAAGGACTACTTTAATATTAATTAGGGCGTTATCGTGTATTTTTCTGTAAACTTCTGGAATAAAATCAAAATTTGCGTTTACTAATATTATCTTAATATTTTCATAATAATTGATATTATAGGCCAATTATACGGTAAATAATTTTTTAACTTAATTATTTTATTTATAATTAATATAATATCGTAAATTAATTTTTAAAGTTTGATTTATGCGTTTTATTTATTTATTCGTTTAAAGTTTAAATAACTTATAATTTAGGCCGCTTTATATTATAAGACTTTGCTAAAAGTTAAATACAAATATTAATCATTTATTTAAAATAATTTCCATTAATAATCCGTATATATTAAAAATATATTTAAAAAATCAATATGCCATTTGTTCGATATTTATATCCTTATAATTTGGTAAAAAATAAGAGAATTTCGTAAATCGGTTAACGATTACGAAAATGCTATCGTAATATATTTGCGTAATTAAAGTTTTTAATATAGAAAATTTAGTAATAAAATCGAATGTAATTAAATACTATAATCGCTTTGCAATTAGTAATAGCTATAATTTTCCGTATGGCTTATACCGTCCAATCTTTATTTTGAGGTAAACATCGCATTACCGTATAATTTTCTATATTATTAATTTTATTCTAAAAAAAGAATATATGCGTTAAAGCCGTTTTAAGATTTTGTAAATTTCTGAATATTCGTATAACTAATATTTATATATATTTCGTGTTAATTTTTTTTAATATTTTTCTAAAATTTATATCTTATTCGTTTTTTGGTTTTCTGGGAAACTATTATTATATTGCTAAATCTTCTAATATATATTAAAAAGTGCTACCCGAATTATCGCAATCTGTCGCGGACATAAATATTCTTTTATTATAATATCGAAAATTGTATAACTAACTTTAATCAATTTTTTTTCGAGATTTAATTACCTGCTTAAAATATCCGCTTTATTATTCTTTAAGCCTTTTCTGTAAATAATAACGAAATCGAAATTCGCTAATTCTTTTACGTATTATAATTATCGTTTTGTAAGTTTCTTCGTCGTAATAAACCGGATAAGATTTTAATAATCCGTATAAACCTTAACCTAGTATTGTGAGATAAGCGAGGGTGCGACGCTAACTACAAGACCAAAAGATCAGCAATTCCAAACCCCCAATTGGGGTTTGGGCACCCAAATCCACCTTATAAGAGCGCATGCACAAGCTTCCAGCTACGTTACAATTACTCCCCTCTTTTTAATGAAGTCGTCCCGACTTCAGAGGCTTATGCTAAGGTGTCGAACCCCCAAGGCTTTACTGCGCCCTGTGAGCACATTGCGCGGCCGCTGCTACCACTTAGTGCCGTCCCTCACTAGCGATTGGATTTCTTTTCGGTCTGCTTCTTGGCTCTCTGTTAGGCTCTTGGCAGCCGCTCCTTTGGAGAATCGAACCCTAGACTTTTGGGCCCCCGGCGGGTAGCGCACGGACTGGCAGATGCACCCAATTGGGGTTTGGAATATTGTGAGATAAGCGAGGGTGCGACGCTAACCACAAGACCAAAAAATCAACAATTTCAAACCCCCAATTAGAGCTTGAGCACCCAAATCTGTCGGCTAGCAGGGGGTGCTCTAGCACCCCATATACGGAAGATTCCCTCTGATCGGAACATATATGTTCCGGGACTAGATCACCTTAAAGTGCAATACGCGTTCTAGAGCACCTGCAACTAGTTATGAATACATATACAACTGATGTCCCTTATATCTGACAAAATCCACCTTATAAGAGCGCATGTAACAAGCTTCCAGCTACGTTACAAGTATAAGCTTCCCTTTAGGAAATGCCTAAATTTTCGAAATGCCATAATAATAATTATAAATTCCTTATTTGGAATACGGTAATTAAACTTAGTGCTTTTTAATATATACGAAAAAAGTACAATGGGTATAATTTGCCTTAATTATTTCGTTATCCGATTACTGCGCTTAACGTATAATCCGAAATATCGGTTTTTAGCTTAACAAAACGGTTTAAATCGTACATAATTAGTATTAGTTCGCTAATAATCGTATTTTTGATATCCTAAAATGCTTTTTCCGTATCTGGCGTTTATTTAAATTCTTTTTTTTCTTTATAAAGTTCGTTAAAGGTATAATTATTTTGCTAAAACTTCTAATAAATTTTTTATAATAATTAGCGAATCCCAAAAATGCCTATATTTTCTTAACTATCGTTGGCGTTTGTTATTTTATGACTGCAGCGATTTTCTTAGAGTTTATCTCAATATATCTTAAAGTAATAATATGTTCCAGATATTTCACTTTTTGTGTATAAAATTAATTTTTTTCCGCGTTAATAAGTAACCTTACGTTTTATAAAGCTTGAAAAACTTTATAAACGTATTTTGCGTACGTTTTTTCTGTTTTTAAGAAAATGAAAATGTCGTTAAAATAGTATAGGATAAAAATATCGAGATATTTTCGCAGTATATAATTTATTATCCGTAAAAAGGTTATTGGTACGTTTGTAAGTCTTATTAATATAACCAAATACTTAAATAATCCGTATTTCGTTTTAAAAGTTATTTTTTATTCGTATTTTTCTTTAGTCCTAATAAGGTTATATTTATTTTTAAGATCGAATATTGTAAATTTTTTGGCTTCGTAAAGTTGGTTTTTTATTTTCGTAATTCAAAGTAATACCGTTCGATTTTTGATAATAATATTATTTAGTTGTTGATAGTTAATTACAAGTTGTAATTTTTTATTCTTTTTAAGTACGAAAAATATAAGGTATTCTACTGGTGATTTTAACGGTTAAATTTATGTTTTTTTGTAATCGATCTTCTCGGTATTTTTTAAAAATACGTAATTCGTTTTCGTTAAAGTTGTAAATAAGGTAAAATTTTGTTAAAGATCCTTTTTTGAGAATTATTTTATGGTTTTATTTATTATATTTTAGTAATTTCGTATCGAGCTTCTTTTTAAAGAGCTGCTTATATTTATAATACTGTGATAGCATATTTGTTAAAGTTTTTAACTTTTAAGGCTGTTATTGTTATTTTAAATTATTATTTAATTGATTTAATTTCGCTTTAATGATAATAATAATACGTCGTATTCTTCTTTAATGCTCGTTTTTTTTATATTTTGTCTCTATGAATAATAAAGTTTCTATCGTATCTTTATGCCTGCATTCGTTGCTATTACCGATCGAATCTTAAAATCTTAGTTTCTTTTTTTTTTCGTTTATTAACAAAGAATAAAATAAACTTTACTTAATTAATTTCTTCGTTATTTAAATCTCCGTACTGGCGTATCTATAATAATCTGAAGATTATATCGTAATTTCCGAATAAAATAATATCGAAATTAATTATCTGGTATCGTTCTTAAATAAAAATCTTAAGGTAATTAATTTCGCGTATAATTTTTCCGTTATCATAAGCGAATTCCTCACCTTCGATATTTATCGCTATATAAGGTTTTAACTTATATTTTCATGGCAATCTAAATATATTATTCATATTTAGTGTAATATAATTCCTACTTAGAGCTCCGTAATTGATTATTACGGTATATTAATGCATTCCCATTCGTATATCCAAAATAATAAAGTTATTAACGGCTTTTATCGTCGCGTTTAAAATCTTTTTTAAAAGTTCCCTTTAATTCCTTTAAGTTTCGTTATCTTGCGGCTTTTTTATAAATAACCTTTTTCTTTTAATTTTTATTTAAATTTATCGAACTTTATCTGTATTTTTATATTTAACGCGTTAAACTACTATATCTATCGTTATTGTCGGCGTATTGTTCCTTCGAATCGTATTAACTATTTCTAGTTCTATTATAAGTTTTTTTCTTATCGAATAAATTATTTTTTTCATATTTATAACTACATCCCATTATGCGTTATCTTAATTATCTCGTAAAAGTTTATAATAAATGCTAACTGAAAATAAAAATCTGTAATAATTTTTTAGCAGTGTGATGGGGCTGTATGGAGCCCTATTATGGAGCACCGGACAAACGCCGGTACCAAGCAGCACCAGCGCAGCGCCTTATATGCGAACACACACAACTGTATTTTCATCTTCCCTTTCTTTTCTCTTTAGCTAGAAAATAAACTCTTATTGGCAACTGACTGCAGACCGCTCAGGTAAAGCCTTTTACAGGCAGTATTTTTTTACCGTATGTTAAATTAATTTTTTTCCGTTTAATACTTATACTATTAAAAATAACAAAAAGGGTTTTTTTACGGACATTATTTTCCGTCGGGCTAGCTTTTTATTTCGGCCAGCTGCTAAATATCTTTTAGGGCTATAAATCGAAAGTATTAATACTATTATTTATCGTTTTTGTTATCTCTGATACGGTTTGGAAAATCGAATCTTTTATAATATATACCGATAATTCATTTAAAAATGTATTATTTCTATTATTCGTAATCGGGATATTCTCGTCGTCGACAATATATGGCATGCATTTTGCCGTATCGATTAAGGATTTTTGGATAAATCTTTTCTATCTAGTTCTAGTATTTGCGTAATTATCTTTATAATGTTTTTTATTATGCTTACTATATTTGTTAAGCCAGCTTTTTAATTTCTCGTATTTTTTTGTTAAACTTTTCGCTATAAAGGACCTAGCATATGCTTAAGCTGAATCATATTAATAGATTTGCTTTCGTCCTTTTGGTTTTCTCTAGATTGTCTCTTAGGTACTGGTTTCCAGTTATTTTAACGGGGTTTCTTAGGTGCTTTGCATTATACTGTTTTATATCCCATCTTATTACAATTATAATATTTGGTCTGGTTCCAGTTTTTCCTATAAGTAACTTTTAATTCCATAAGTTCTAGTTCTATATCGTAAGAAATATTGCTACGTCGAAAAACGTTAATATTGGCTACATATTGCGGTTTGTTATTATTTTTTCCTTTGGTACCTTTAATACGCTATATGTATTATCGATCGTTAATCTTAATTATTATAACGATATAATTTGATAAATAATTAAGCCGATCGAATTTAAAAAGTTTTTTTAGTATTTCTTTTTCAAATCGTCGAAAAATTTAGCTATTAATATTTCTTATCCCCAGTTTAATTTGGCTATTAGCTAAATTAACGTGCTACCGTAATTGGATACGGATTCTTTGTATCGTAATTGCTAAATTTATATTTTAGCTTTTATTTTTTCGTTTATTATTTCGAAAATTTTCGTTAATACTTATTCGAATTGTTCGTAATCGTTATAAATTCGTATTATTTCTGGGTTTCGTTTTTCGATTAGTAAAATAATATATTTTCTTATAACAGGCTTAAATTAAATAATCGTGTTTCCGGTAAGTTATCCGTTTACAAATTTAATTCATATAATAAACATAATTAATCGAATAAGAAAATACCCGAAATATACTTAGCATTAAGTTAAGAACAATTATAACTTAGTCGAGGTTCCGTCGAAAAATTCTGGCTTAAAAAGCTTAAAAACTTTTTCTGTTTTCTTAGTAAAATTTAGCTAAATAATCTAATTTGTTCGAAAAGGTTTCCCGGTTTCGGAAGCTTTTTTTTCTTAAGCTTTTTATGGGCGGCTTAAAAGGATATCGTAAGATCATTATTATCTTTTTCTAATTAAAAAATGCGTTTGTTTATAGCATTTAGTTGTTAAAAAATCTCTTCGCAAAAAAGGTAAGGTTTTTCTTTTTTCTCCTCGGATTCCTTTTTAATGTCCGGGTAATCAGGGATTTGGTAAATAAGCTGTTCGGGCTGCTTACTAATAGACATAATGTCGGCGATATTGCTTAAAGTTTAACGGTATTATTAAATAAAAGTTTATAACGTATAACGGCTAAAAGGTTTAATTAATTATAAAACCTTAGTTGTACGAGTTTATATTAATAAAAGTATTGTAAGAATTTAAGTAATAAATATAATAATTATATTACGTTTCGTAATTCCAAGAATACTGTTACGGGCCAAGGGTTCTAGTGGAGGGATTACCGTAGCGCTAATCCCGTAGCTCCTGTATATATAGCTAGCTGCTCCCACGCATCTTCTTAGCTGTTCCCTAGATTTCTCAATAGACCTGTTGTGGCCTATATCTTTAGCTACTGCGTATGCAGCCCCTTACAAATATCTTAAGTAACGAATTATTATTATAAGCTAAAATTATTTAAATTATAGAAATAATAAACGTATATATCTTATTTCTACTAGCTGGATTACTACCAGTAAGTTAATAATCCGGCTTACTGGCTTACCACCAGTGAGTTGATAATCCATCACGTGACCTGCCTTACCGCGCACTTGTAGTTGAATTATAATAAATCGTTTCTGAAAACCGTGGCTCGTTGGGCTATGACACGAAAAGAAAAAAGAAAAATAATAAGATAAGATTAAGAAACGGATTATATTAAGAAATTAGGCGGAGCATAATTAATTACGTAATATAATATGTATTATTTACTATAATAATTACTCATAATATAATATAACGATATATTATTAATAAGCATACGTAATTAAACTTATAAAACGCGTTATATCAAATTAATAATAATGCTATTAGGAACCAATAGCTTAAAAAGGGGAAATAATTATAAAAATACAGCCTTTATAAGAATAAAGCTAGTAGCCGACCAGCCATCGATCAGCCATCGACTTACTTACTAGTATAAATTCACTATCTAGTAGCTAATAGGAAACGCCAGATAGAAATAACCTAATACACTCATTTTTTGGAATACGTTCTGCGACTGGTCGGAGATCACCTTATCCAGCTCACAGCTGTCCATTATCTTATAGCTTTTTCTAACTGCTTTTCCCGGATTCGGGTTTGTTGAGCCTTTTGTTCTTGTTTTCGTTATATATGACGGCTAGACGGTTTAACCAACTATTAAACCTTAGTCGTACGAATTTATGTTGGCAGAAGTATCGTAGGAAACTAAGCAATAGATATAATAACGTATTACGTTTCGTAATACCAAAAATGCCTTCGGTAACGAATTATTATTGCAAGCTGAAATTATTTAAATTATGGAAATTATAAGCGTATATATTTTCCTTTTTTTGGCTTAATTACTTATGATTACGCAGCTGGTGGTAATCATAATTGCTTAGGATTATCTCTAATTACTGATAATCACTGGCTTGGTAGTGATCACCGTTACGTAACTCGAAGATGGCCCGTATGATCCTTATCTGACCGTTTCTTAAGGCCGAAGCTTATTAGATCGTAACAATATATTCGGTGCTAACTTAGTTTATAGCACCAGCTGTACTATACCTACATCCATTATGTCAAACTTTTTCAGAAGCCCTTGCAGACCTTATATTATAATGCCAGACAAAGTTTTTACCATTTACGCAATAAGAACCTGATACTCGAAATTAAACTAGGTATTCTTGAATTTTTCCGTAGCGAAAAAATAGATAATATTTAAACTACCTTTATTTTTTATTATCTTTGCCATTTTGCCGATATTCGTCTTTGAATAGCTGTTACGGCCTGGTCACCCGTAAGGGCTCCAGAGTATATATGCAGCTGTAAGCACCAGGATGATTGCCACAATTGCGATCATAATGTAACGGCTGCACCTTATACCGCTGCGCCACCAGGGCAAAAGATCGGTAGAATGATCGCAATTGTGGCAATCATCCTGGTGCTTACAGCTGCATATATACTGGAGCTCTTACGGTGGACCAAGCCGTAACAATAGCGGATAACGAAAAAAAACTTTTAATTAATTTTATCAACTTTAATTATCCGATATTATAATTTGAAAAAAATTATTTTTCTAAATGGCGAATAAATTCAAATTACCCTTCCAGTTTTATAAGTTCTAGTAAATTAATTACTTGCTTATTTTATTAACATATTAATTTTGGAATTAATATAATTTTTTCGCCTTAATTCGAAATATAAATTTTGTCGTTTTAATTATTTTCTAAAAGTGTTTTCGTACTTTTAGCTTATAATTATCGAAATATTAAAACAAATAATTTCTTTCGGCTATAATACTTGTAAGCTTCGTAAATTTTGGTCGCCTTATTTTCCCCGCCCGGCTTGGCTCTAGAATAATACGGTAACGCGATAATTCGAAAAAGCCGTTTTTCGTTCGGCTTTTAAGGGAAAAGTAAAGTTGGCGGTAGTATTAATATATATTCCGAAAACCTTTCCGATTACCTTTAAAGTATTCGTAAATAACTTTTTTCTAAGGGTATATTCGCTTAATTTATAAAATATAATAAATTAAGTAATTTGGCCAAATTAAGCAATTCGTAATTAATTTTGTTTAGTTTATAAAATAAGGCGATTATTACGCAAATTAATACGTATTTAATAATAATTTTAGTTTTAAAGTAAATAGGATTTTTAATTCGTTATGTTTTAATATTATTATAATTTTTACTTAATGGGTATCTGTAAGTGGTTAGCTCGTAGGTGGGTAATTGTGGGTATTTTTGAAAAAATGCCAAGACTACCCACGGTTACCCACTCACGGTCGTAGATAGTCCGTGGGTACTTATTGGTGTTACGACCTAACAAGCTCCGGCCTCAAGAAACGGTCAAATAAGGATTATACGGGCCACTTTATGAGGTTACGTAACGGTGATCACTACCAAGCCAATAATTAAAAATAAGCAAAGGGGATCATAAACGATTATAATTATTACTAGCCGTATAATTATAAGTAATTAAGCCAAAAAGGAGAAAAATATATACGCTTATTATTTTTATAATTTAAATAATTTTAATTTGTAATATAATATTATTATTTAAGATACCTTTGGAATTACGAAACGTAATATAATTATTATATTTATTATTTAGATTTTTATAATATTTTTGTTAATATAAACCCGTTAACTTAAGATTTAATAATTGGTTAAACTGTTAAGCTGTTATACGTTATAAGTTTTTATTCAATAATACTGTTAAACTTTAAGTAATATTTAATATTATTAAAATATCGATTAACGTTTAAAAAACGTTTATTTAATAATTTTAGGCTCGAATTCGGCAATTAAAAAAAGAAATCAGACAAATTAGGGTTACGCTATCTGCCTAAACCTTTTTCGCTCGCATAAAACTTAAGAAGCCAAAGTTTTATAATGGAAAGAACAATTTTTAAACTTTTTTAACTTAGATACGAATTTACCTTCGCTTTTTAAACCTTAGCAACCCGGCGGATCAGGTTTTAATAATAAAAGCATATTTAACAGAAAATACTATTAATTAGTTTAAATTTATTATAAGGAATTTTTTGGAAATAAGAAAATTAAATAAGAAAGATTTTATTTATAAAATCTTTTTACTTTATATTAATTTCGAAAATAAAATATGCGATAATTTCGGTAATCCGGATAAAAAATAATTTACGGTTTAATAACTTTTGTAATTTCGATAAAAAAGATTTACGTCCAAATACGCCGTAATCTTTAAAAATTTTGCGGTTAAAACAGGATAAAAAAACGACAAAGCCTACGCCCTTATTAATATATTTTATAAAAGGTTAAAAATAATATAAAAAAGATGATTTGGATTAAATAATTAATTACCCTAAATTAATATATTGCAGAAATAATCAAAATTAATAACCGATAATTTGGAAAATAATAATAAAAAAATAATACGTTTTATATTCCAAATATAAGAAGCTTAACCAGGAGAAAAAACGAAACGTACTTTTTATTTCTTATAGAACGGCGTTAGAACTTATAGAACTTGGCGTTATCCATAAATAAGATTAAAGCCAGATTAAGTGCTTTAATTACGGTAAAATGGAGCACAAAGCCCATAAATACAAAAAACCTAAGAAATTATAGCAAGATAACTAGACCTCTATATCGGAAAAATAATCCAGGAATAACTAAGGAAACGATAACAAAGTTATTAACATAATTTAAGCTAAGTACGTATTAGATTTACGGCAAAAACTTTAATAAAGATTATTACGATAAGAAATTCGACGAAAAATACAAAAAGCCAAAAAGCTAACTTAATAAATATTGCAAATATAGCAAGAGCATTATAAAAATAATTACGTAAATATTAAAATTAAATAAAAAAATCTTTTCCGAAACGCCTAATCGATACGGCAGAATATACGCCATATATTATCGACGATAAGAATATTCTAATTACGAAAAATAAAAATAATATATTTATAAACGAATTACCCGTATATATTATAAAGGATTCGATTTTCTGAATTATATTAAAAATTATACGGACGATAAATAATAATATTAATATTTTCGATTTATAACCCCAGAAGATATTTAGTAATTGGCCGAAATAAAAAGTTAACCTAAAAAAAATAATATCTATAAAGAAATCCTTTTTATTATTATAGATAATATAATTACCAAACGGAAAAGGAATAAATTTAGCGTAAAATAAAAAACATTATTAAAAAGTTATTACGGATTTTTATTTTTAATTAATATTTACTGCAAATCTCTAGAAAAAAAAGCTATTAAAAAATACGTTAATTTATAAGAAATCTTTGGAACGATAATTAGGACGACGTATAATAGGACATAATTGCAAATATAAGAAAATAATTTATTCGATAAAGAAAGAAATTATAAAAAATTTAAAAATAATTAATATGATTTAAAGGAATAATATGCCGGCAATAACGATAAATATAGCAGCTTAATGCGCTAAATGAAAAAAATACAAGTAAAGTTCGACAAATCCGAATAGGAATTAAAAAAAAGGTTATTTATAAAAAAGCCGCAAGATAATAAAATCTAAAAAAGTTAAAGGAAACTCCTAAAAGGGGCTTTAAACGCGACGATAAAAAACGTTAATAACCTTATTATTTTGGAAATACAAATCGGAACATATTAATATATCGTAATAATGAACTGCGGAATTCTGGGCGAGAATTACATTATATCGGATATGGTTAATAAGTTTAAATTATTATAAAGATATAAATTAAAACCTTACATAATAACGAATGCCAAAAGTTAGGAATTCGCTTACGATAATAAAAAAACATATACGAAATTGATTATTTCGAAATTTTTATCAAAAAATAATACCAGATAATTAATTTCGATATCGTTCTATTTAGGAATTACGATATAATCTTAGGATTATTATAAATATATTAATACAGAATTTTGATTAATAGCGGAATTGGCCAGGTAATATTCGTTTTACTTTTTATTAATAAACGAAAAAAAAATTAAGATCTTAATATTCGATTAATAATAACGATAAATATAAGCATAAGGATACGATAAAAATCTTATTACTTAAAAGGACAAAATATAAGAAAAGAACCGGATATTAAAAAAATATAACGTATTATTATTATGATTAAAGCGAAATTAAAGTAATTAAATAACGATTTAAAATAATAAAAACTAGTAGCCCTAAAAGTTAGAAAATTTAATTAATATATTATTATAATATTACAAATATAAGCAGTTCTTTAGGAAAAAGCTTAACATAAAATTATTAGAACCTAACAAATAAAAGTACGAAATAATTTTTAAAAAACGATTTTCTATAAGGTTGTACCTTATTTATAACTTTAACAAAAACGAATTGCATATTTTTTTAAAACAATACCTAGAAAATCGGTTATAAAAAGGATAAATTCGATAATCGAAATTATTAATATATTATCCGATATTTTGTATATTTAAGAAAAACGAAAAATTACGATTTATAATTAATTATTAATAATTAAACGATATTATTATTAAGAATTAAATATTATAACCTCTAATTACGGAAATAAAAAACCGATTTTACGAAACCAAATAGTTCATAATATTCGATTTTAAAAATGGATATAACCTTATTAAAATTAAAAAAGAATATAAATAGAAAATAATTTTCAAAATAAAATACGGATTATTTAAGTATTTGGTTATACTAATGGGATTTACGAACGTATTAGCAACTTTCTAACAAATAATTAATTACATATTACGAAAATACCTCGATATTTTCGTCGTTTGTTATCTCGATGACATTTTTATTTTCTTAAAAACGGAAAAAGCATACGCAAGATATGTTTATAAGGTTTTTTAAGCTTTATAAGACGTAAGGCTACTTATTAATGCAAAAAGAAAATCAGTTCTATATACAGGAAATAGAATATCTGGGATATATCATTACTCCAGAATATATTAAAATAGACCCCAAAAAAATCACTGCATTCATAAAATAACAAACGTTAACAACAGTTAAAAAATATAAGTATTCCTTAGATTTGCCAATTATTATAGAAAATTTATTCCAAACTTTAGCAAAATAATTATATCTTTAACAAATCCTACGAAAAAAAATTAAAATAAACGCTAGATACGAAAGAAGCATTTCAGGATATTAAGAATACGATTACCAACAAACTAATACTAATTATATACGATCCAAACCGCCTCGTTAAATTAAAAACCGATATTTCGGATTACGCGTTAAACATAATAATCGGATAACGAAATAATTAAAATAAATTGCACCTTATTATTATTTTTTCGTATAAATTAAAAAAAGCCGAATTTAATTACGGTATTCCAAATAAGGAATTTATAGCTATTATTATGGCATTTTGGAAGTTTAAATATTTCTTAAAAGGAAATTTGTACCAGGTTAAGGTTTATACGGATTATTAAAATCTTACCCGATTTACTATAACCAGAGAACTTATAAAACGATAACTTTATTACGTAAAAAAATTGGCGAACTTCGATTTCGTTATTATCTACAAAAAAGGATTAAAGAAAGGCAAAGCAAATACTTTAAGCCGGCGACCAGACCTCGAAGAAAAATTGGTCAAAATTAGCTATATAATCTTTGATACTATTATAAAAGGATATTTACGCCCACGATAAATTATAACGATTCGGGTAATATTTAGCAATATACATCAAAGGATCCAGCAATATAATAACGGTTTTCCAGAAAACTAAAAAACGGACAAAATACAAGTTCTAAAAAAATACCAGAAAGGTTTAATACGAAAAATATACGAATATCAGTTATACGGATATCCAGGGATTTACAAAACCTTAAAAAAAACTTTAACGCATATATTCCTTTCCTAAAACGAAATTAACGGCACAGAAAATCATACGGCAATACGATATTTGCGCTAAAGCAAAGATTCGACGATATAAGCCATACAGAAAGTTACAGCTATTACCAATCGCAAAACGACCATAATATTTAATTACATTCGACTTTATTACTAAACTTCTTATATCAAAAAAACCAATTACGGAAATACATGACGAAAATATCTTCGTAATTATTAATCGATTTACGAAATTTTCTTATTTTTTACTATATCAAAAGAATACAAACGCCGAACAGATAATATATATTTTCTTTAAATATATTTTCAACATCTATAAATTATTAATAAAAATCATATTAAATAAAGGATTAATATTCGTATTTAAATTTTGGCAAATCCTTATAACATAAACCGGTTTAAATTATAAGTTATTTAATACATTTAAATCATAAATAAATAAAACGGATAAATTAAACTTTAAAAACCTATTTACAATATTATATTAATTATAAACAAAATAATTAAATTAAGAAATTGCTAATCGTACAATTAGCTTATAATATTAATTATTACTAAAATATCAAAGTAATATTTGCGAACGCAAATTTTGGTTTTATTTTAAAAAAATTTATAAAAAAATACGCGATAACGGTCTAATTAATGCTAAAATAATTCTTACGTTAAAATAATTTTAATAACTATACCAAAAAAATAAAAATAAAACAGAAATTCGTATGAAATTAAATAAACAAATATTATAACCAAAAAAGGTTAAAAACATTAACCTTTAAAAAAAGAGAAATAATTTTCCTCGTAACAAAAAACATTTAAATAAAACGACTAAATAAAAAGCTTAATTTTAAATATATTAGTTTATAAAAAATTGCCAAAAAAACCTTAAAAAATAATTATTAATTGGAATTTCCGCCAAAAGTTAAATTTCATCCAATTTCTTACGTTTTTTTAATCGAATTAACGGCAGACATTATTAAGGTGTATACGGTATAAAATAACGTAAAAATAAAAAACGAATAAGCATACGAAATAAATAAAAAGTATTTAATATATAAAAATAAAACGGATTTACCCAATTCCTAATTAAGTAAAAAAAGTACCCGGATTCCGAAAACACCTGGAAACCTGCCAAAAATCTTATTAACGCCTAACGCCTATTAAAGATTTTTTACCAGTAACGATAAGCGCGTCCTAATTAATAGCCGACCAATCGGTAGCTGGGATATCGGGCCAATCGGCCGTAATATATATTAACGTAATAGCTATAACGACAACCTTTAATTATTCTTATTTCTAACGTTTTTATTCCCTTAATTCGTTTAACGATTAAAGCTTACGTTATACCATAATATTACTTTTTAAACGAATTAACGCCTTTTACTTACGTAAACGAATAAGACCAAAAAAACTTTATTTATTTCCTCTTAATATTTACGTTAAACCTTAAAATAAAGCCGTTAAAGCTTTAATAATTGTTTTTCGGTAAGCGCTTTTTTGCGTTCTAAATGCTAATATTTGCGATAAATATTTTATAAAGAAAAAATATGTCGTGGAATAGGAGTATCTGTGTTAGTTATCAAGCTCCACAGCACCCGGAAGAACCTTATTCCGGCGCTCCCACAGTATATAGAGAGCTTTTTAGCTACCGCTCCTTAAAGCTTAATTCTAGTTAGACAATTATTACTTCCCATATTCCATGCAACCTTTTCTTGCGATTAGCCTAATTGTGACAATTATGAGCCCAGTAACGCTTCGCGTTAAGATGCTTTATGGTTTAGTGGTAGTATTCGTATTAAATATGTTCCCTGCACGAATAATCTGGTTGCTTGGCATTAACGTATCTCCAAAAAGGTTAGGGTTCGATTCCGAAAGTCCGAGTCCGATATGGGTGTTCTCATAATACGGGCGTATTAGGGCTTAATCGGGGTTCTTGAATTCGACATGGGCATAATGTGCCATAATACGGGCGATAAAAACCTTGTACGTTATGGGCATATATTGCCCTGCCGGCCAATATCTGGGAGATGTATTATAATTAAAAATATAACTATATATAACGTTATTATTAATAATATAATAATAACGTCGTTTTTGTAATAATTATAAACCCGGTACTTTAATTAGGTAAAATAATTATAATTAAGTTAATTATATTTTTTTATTTATTAATTTAAAATATCATATTATTTATTAATATATCGGATAATCCTATTTTTAAAGATGTGTTTTTTAAGGATTGCTTTAATTATTTTAATAAATTTTTTTCTTTACGATTTAACGTTATTTTACGCAGCGTATGGCACCTTATAAATCTTAATGCATTTAACGCGGATTATTTTACGGGTTTTCGGAAAGTTTTTTTAATAAAAAATATATTATAGAAATTAACGTTGAAACGAAAAAATAATATGCAAAAATATGAACTTTTTAAAAAGGCTTTTATATTAATATTACTTAACGTAAACCTTTTTTTACAAAAACTTAAGGAATTATTCCTTAATAATTTCGAAAAGAAAATACGATAAAAATATCGAACGTCTTATAAAAGCTATATGCAAAAAATAACGGAAAGTTTCCAAAATTAATATCCGATATGTTAATATTTAGATATAGATTAACGTAATAATAAAAAACCATATTTTTAAAAAGGTTTAAATTATTTTAATCGTTTAAGAAAATATTATAATATAGGATTTATTTAAAAAAAATTAAAAAGTTAATTCGCCCCCTTTTTGCTAAATATCATTTCGACGGTACGCAAAAACTACCGTAAAGCCCTATACCTAATTAAGGTAAACTATATAAAACCTAATTAATAATACCAAATTTAATATATTATTTACATTAAAACGAAAATATATAACCTTTAAGAAATTAAAAAAATATTCGTAATAAAGGATTTCTTAAATGCCGTAAAAAAACGTTTTATATTAAATTAAAAATAACGAAAATTAATTAATTTTATTAAGGATAATTTTTTAATAAATTTATAATAAATTTAAAAAATTTAAAGATTAATTTTTATCTATATATTATAAAAATAATTTAAGGGCCGAAATTAAAAAACCCGGGATTATCGTTATTATATTATTAGGATTATAATTTGAAAAAAAGTGTTATCGTAATTTAATATAAATTTTATTTTATTAAATACATTTTAAAAAAAATAAATATTTTTATGTAATTATATTAAATAAAATTTATTTATAGGAATTTAACGAATACGTTTATTTACGTTTTGCGATAACGGAAGTAATTATTCGGAAATTCCGTTATTTAAACCAAAAAAATATTAAAGAGATTCGTAAATAATTTAAGTAAAATTAGTAAACAAAATTTCGTAAAAGTTTTATTAAATTTTTTAAATAAAAAGAAATTATTCGGAAAATTATAAAATAATTAACGTTTACTTTTATTATATAATTTGACAATATTATTACGGCATTTATCAATTTATGTATTTTTAATCTTTTTAATTTAGTTTTAAAAATTTATATTATTATTTATTTTAATACGTACTTTTTATTTTAATTTATCTTAATAAATAATTATAAGGCTAAATATTTAATAAAATTTAAAAATTTATTTATTCCCGGTACTTTTATATTTAATATTACGGAAAACATAATAAAAACCGGTATTTTCTCGTTTTCGATTAATAATATAATAAAAATAATTAAAGAAATATTATATAAAACTTTTAATAAATTAAAACATAATTTTATACTTCAGAATATAATAATAATAAAACGATTTTACGTTAATATTACTTTAAAACTTTTATTTCGTAAAATTAAAATTTGGTATTACGATTTAAATTATTTTTTAAAATAGGAAAAATTAAAGAAAATATTATTTTTACGAAGTTTTAATAATTATATAATTTAAGTTTTTTTAAATATAAACCGTTTTTATTTTATTTAAATATTTTACTAATAATTCCGCAAAACTTAACTGGCATTTTAATATATCTGATAATTAATAAAAAAAAAAGGAAAACCGTAAAAGCAATTAAAAAATTACTTATACCCCCGTATAAGAATAAAGGATTTTTAATACTTAAAACTAACGTATTTAATATTTATAATATTAAAATTATTCGCTAAAAACGTTAAAAATATTATTATAAAAAGGAGAATACGCCGGAAATATAAAGCTTATATTTATATATATATTTTTCAAATATTTTAAAATATTTATAAAAAAATTAAACTTTTAAATCCTTTTAACGTATTACGTAAAATTATTTTAATTATTTTACGAGCTATAATAAGTTTAAATAATTTTTAATAATTAAAAATAAATATAATAAGAAATTTTTCGCTTGTTTAATTATTAATTATATTTAAAAAATAAAATTTCAAATTATTAAAAATTTCAAATATTAAATACGTAAATAATATAAGTTTTTTATTTGCAAAATTAAGTAAAATAATAATATTAAAATTATTACAATAAACGGATATATAACTTATTAAATATAATATATAAAAAAAGAAATTAAATTTAAGTTTTTGCTTTTAAATACCGAAAAATGTATAAAAGAAAATAAACGAATAAGCTAAAAATTATTTAATAAAAGATTTAACATAAAATTACAAATAAATATTTTTAAAACATTTTAATTTAAAATAATAAAAATAATAACGTAATTATATAATATAAATCCCAATTAGTTTTATAATTAACTTTTATTTAATTAAATATTTATTTATTAATTTAAATAATATTTCCATTAATATTGCCTTATCGTAATCAATATAATTATTATAAATTTCAAACCTAATTGATTTAAGATTTTCATATACGGCATACGAATATATTTATTAATAAAAAACAAAAAGTAAAAATAAATAAACAAATATAAAAACTTAAACCAAAAACTTATATTAAATATTTAATAAAATACCGAATTTTTAATATTTAACAAATATAAATATCCGAATTTCGTAAAATTATTATTACGCGTAACGTTACGTTCGATAAAAATATTTTTAATCCGGAAAATAAACTCCAAAAAACGCTTAAAAAACGAAATTTAGTTATTCGTTAAAGCCAAAGCTTAATTACTTATTAAAAATATAAAACCTATAAAATATCTGTAAATTTACCGCAAAAAAATAATACAGAAAAAGTTTTCCGGAAAATATATTTAACGGAAACCATAAATAAATTAATTAATTTATATATATTAAATGTTAAATTTAAGATTTTAATAAGTAAAAAAAATTTCGATAATCAGAAAAACTTTGTTTTCCGTATTTTTATATTTAAAAAAAACCCAAAAAAATAACCGTAAATACTTATTCGCAAAACTGAAAAATTGCGAAAATAAAGAAATCCTAATAATATTAAAAACGACGGCGCTTATTCGGTAATATTACCGTAATTTACGGAAATAACAAAATATATTTAACCTTAAATCGAAATTTAAAAAAAATTAGTTATTTATTTTTATTATTATAATATGCGGCAAAATAAAAATACGAAAAACTTTATATTTTTTATATAATAATTGTAATAAAAATATTGTAAAAAAATATTAAAAGTTAAGCGTAATATCTAACAGATTTAAAATTTATAAAGATTAATTAATTAAGTTATTTAAATTTTAGATAAATTTCGAAAAATACCCTTTAAAATAAACGTTTAAGGAAAATATTAAAAAATATTAAGGCGTTTATAAAACGCGGAATATTGAAAAAAACACCGGTTATATAAATTAAATTTGAATTAATGTTTTTAAAATAGGTTTTAATATATAAATTCGATAAAAATAATTAATTAAAACGTTATAAATTACGTATTTACGTACGCGGCAATTTCCAAAAAACCGATTTATTTATTAATATTTATATTATTATATTTATAATTAAAAATTTTTAAAATAATTATAATTATAATTATTAAATTTAACCTTAAAATCCGTTAATTCGATATTAAAATAATTTTCTTAAATATTTTTTATAAAAGAAAAATTAAAATAATATACGTTTTTCTGAATAGCTTTAAAAAAACAAAATATATATAAAATTCGAATAAACGTTATATAAATTTAAGGATTTATTTTTATTATAATATCGGAAATATTTTTCCATTTTATAAAAATTAAGGCTTATTATATTTTTAAAAAAGCTGTACTTATTTTATAATAAATAACGTACGTTCGATTTCGTATTTTTATTAATAATTTATTATTTTTATTACCGGAAAAATTAATACCAAATCGATAAATTATTTTTAAAATTAAAAGGAATATATAAAATTAAAAATTAAAATAAAA
Organism: Monosporascus cannonballus; assembly: GCA_004154925.1. Classification (NCBI taxonomy): domain Eukaryota; kingdom Fungi; phylum Ascomycota; class Sordariomycetes; order Xylariales; genus Monosporascus; species Monosporascus cannonballus. The sequence continues at coordinate 60,159 of QJNS01000189.1, read as the reverse complement.
CGAATTAATTTTTGAGCCTTTAAATAATCTGAGATAAATTTAAAAAAAGTTTTTTTTAATTTATAATTCTTATATTAAGAAAATTATTATTCGTTTTGGGATTATAAAAAATGCTTACGTACTGCCAACCCTTTTAAAAATTAAAAAATTTACTTTTAATACCGGAATAATATTTAAGAAATAAGTGAAAAATTATTAAAAATACGTAAATTTTATTTTATATATAATAATAATAATTTGCCTAAACGTAATTTACGTAATTTCTGTATTATTAAAATTTTTAATTAATTTATTTAACAAATATATTAAAATTATTAATAAGGTAATCCGTTATTTTTATTATATATATTTTTTAATAATTATATATAAAAATAAGAATACGGAAATCCAAATATTATTAAATCTAAAAAATGTATTATTTGTTAATAATCCCGAAATATAACGATTTACTCAAAATTATAAAATAGTTTTTTTAAAGAATTAATTATATAAAAAGTAATTTATTAAATAATAATAATAATTTTTATAATAAAAATTAAATTATTTATATTAAAATATACGGTTAAAAAATTATAATTTTGAAATATTTACTTCGAAATTTAAAATCAATATTAATTTAAATTTAAAAAAACATTATAATAATTAGTAAGTAATTAAATTTATAATAAGGGAAAATAAAAGAATTAATATTTAATTACGTTACGTCGATATATAAAATATATAATTATGTTAAAAATAAATCCGTATATCGTTTAATATAATTTATTTATTCATAATTTAAATATTTATTAACGGATTAACGAAAGTTCTTCTTAAATAATAATTTAAATATTTTAAATTATTTTTTAATTTATAAAATTTACGGCAAATAAAATACATAATATTTTATTAGGTTTAACGTTTCCGGAACAAATTTTCCTTAAATTGTTTTTTTAAAAAAATAAGGAAATTATTATTGTTATTATTATTATACATATAATAAAAATAAATCGAAAATTTGCTTAATTAGGGCCAGTACTTATATGTATATAATAAGCATATTATTGGTAAGTACCGTAATACCGGTAGACGTTATAATAATAGATGCCGTAATACCGGTAAATGTTATAACGGTAGGCGTATCCGTATTTTCTTATTTTTTTTATTTTTCGAAAAACATACGAATAACCGTACAAAACGATTTATTTTTTGTGATTTTGGTTAATATTTTCTATAAAGCATAAAAGCAAAAATAAAAAAATATATATATGGCGGGGGGCGTTATTTTCGAACGCCTTTACGAGGCGTATTACGGCGGTACGGGCGATGGTAAGGTTACGATTAATAATTAATAAAAAAAGAATTCCTAAGAAATAAAAAAATAGGTATATTAGTATGTAAGTATATTTAAAAGCGTAGCATTAATAATAATTGCTTACGGCGGCGTTATAATACGTACCGTTAAAGCGGCCGGCAAATGCGGAACGTAAATAACCGAAATAAGGTTCGGAACGGCATATTATACGTACGGAACGTTAACGGGACGGGCGAACGGGCGTTACGGACGTTACGGACGTCGTAGGCGTAATAATAAGCGCGGGCATAAGTAAAGTAAAAACGTTTTGTTCGCGTTCGGCGTCGGCCGCGGCGTTTGTAGTAATAACGGCGGCGGCGGCGGCTTCCGTACGCGTTACGCGCATTACGTAAACGCGAACGGCCGTAATACGTTAAATTTAAAAAAATATTTATTATAATTATTATTAATAAATTTAAATAAAATTATTTAATAATAATAATATTTATATTATTATTAATATTATTCTTATTATTATTAATAATTGCAATTAATAATTAATATATTTAATAATTTATAATATATGTAATATACGTATAAAAAATAAAAAAATAAAAATTATTTTTAATAGTAATAATAATAATAATAAGGATAATTTATATTATATACGTTAATATCGTAATTATTTTTTTAATATAAAATATTTACGAAATTATTATACGAACTGAAAAAAATAAAGAAAAAAAAATTTTTAATATGCGAAAATAATAGAAAAATAAATAAGCAAAACGTAAACCTTATTATTTTATTATTTGTTATTATGGCGATAATAAAAAAACAAATATAATAATAATTTTTCTTTTACGTACTTAATATATATATAATTTATTTTTTAATTAAATTAATTAATTAAATTAATTTTTTTATTTATTATAATTATTTAAAAATTATAAAAATTACGATAAGCAAATTTAAAAAAATAACTTCCTTTTATTTGAGGGGTATATCGTAAAATAAGGGTATCTGTATTAATTATCAAGCTCTATAGCATCCGGGAAAACCTTATTCCGGCGTTCTTACAGTATATAGAAAGCTTCCTAACTACCGCTCCTTGGAGCTTAATTCTAGTCAGACAATTATCACTTCCTATACTCCATGCAATCTTTTCTCGCGATCAGCCTAACTGCGACAAAATAAATACGCCGGTACTATTACAAAATAGACCCCGATTAATATATTCCTTATACCTTAAAACGTTTTCCATTATTTTATACCTTATGTTTTTCGAAAAATAATAAAAGCAAAACATAACTTCGTAACCAAATTTATTAAAGGCTTTTACAAAATCAACGCGACGAATGGTAAAAAAACGGGGAACGTAACAAATTTTAGAAATACGAAACAACATAATTAAAAGCAAAAAGGGGGATACTTACCAAACGAAAAAAAAAAAAGAAAAAAATCTTAAGGGCAAGATTTTGGAAGGGGAAAATCGTATTACGACCTAATAAGCTCCGGCCTTAAAAAACGGTTAAACAAAGATCATACGGGCCACCCCATAAGGTTACGTAACGGTAATTATTACCAAGCCAGTAATCAGAAATAAGTAAAAAAAATTATAAGCGATTATAATTATTACCAGCCGTATAATTACAAATAATTAAGCCAAAAGGGAAGAAAATATATACGCTTATTATTTCCATAATTTAAATAATTTTAGCTTGTAATATAATATCGTTATCCAAGGCACCCTTAGAATTACGAGACGTAACACGATTATTATATCTATTGCTCAGATTCCCACGATACTCCTGCCAACATAAACCCGTCGACTTAAGGTTTAATAGTTGGTTAAACCGCCAAGCCGTCACAATTGGGTACCCATTGCAAACCCTAGCCGCTCTTCTGGTTGTTCTTGTTCTTTTTGGGTGCCATTTCGTATGTATGTGTATGTATGTGTATGTATGAATGTATGTATGTATGTATGTAGGTAGGTGGGTAGGTAGGTAGGTGTCAGGTGCCAAGGTGCGTGTGTGTGCGTGTGTGTGCGTGTGTTTGTGCGATTGTGGGTGGATGGATAGATAGATGGATGGATGGATAGGTGGATGAATGGGAAGCTGGAGGCTTGATGGAATTTTTGTTTTAAGCCTTAACAGGTGAAAAGAAGATTACGGCAGGGAGTTGGCACAGTGCTTCAGAATTCGGGATACATAAGGTAAGTAAGCACCTTAAGTGGTGACGACGCTTTGAGGACCCCTTAATGAAAACAAGGCATCAGCTTTTAAAGGGGGAAGGCATGCCAGCTATATGGAGCATATTTAACAGCATTTTATCGTATCCAAGAATAAGGCTATATGTAGCCTCCTAGAACTTATCCGAAACTTGTGTCTTAATTGAAGCCATTTAAACAATACATAGCCAACTACGACATGCCGTACGGATGAGAGGACAAGCTCCCTTAACGTTAAATCTGGATAGCAGTGCAAAGAGAGGTGCGTCGAGCGCAGAGGTAAAGCCCTTTAGCAAAGACTGATTGTATTTGCTTTATGTCTTGACGAGTAGCCGTATGTTGATACGTATAACAGTGAAGGGTAAGTCTCGTTATCTTTATAATTATTCTAAGTACGGGCTGTTCAAGATATTTGTACTTGTAGTCAGGCCATAAATCACTGGACCCCTAACGTTGTATGCCTTATTTTCTGCTGCCATGCCAGGCAAATTTTATAGGCTTTGATAAGCGCATGGGTCAGTTTTAATCTTAAAACATGTAATATGTGTATTCCAAACCCAACCCGCATCATCAGGACCGAACGCGAAACTTGGATGATCAAGCTCTGGCCAACAAAACCAAACAACCATGTATGCGACGAGATTGCGTTCGGCTCAGACGAGACAGCATTCTCCTGGCGATGGCCGGGACGAGCGTAAGTGTTTCTATCACTGACCGGACCGGATGGGTTGTGTGTCGTGGGTTGTGCTAACGTACTCGAGCAGAAGGGACATGCCGCCCCGCCCCCCTAGCCCATGTCGTGGCGGAAGAAGAGGACAGCCGGGAAGTTGGAGATGGCAACCCGGAGAAGGACATCTTAGCCGAGGAAGAGAACGGCCAGGTTCGTCGGGTTATTAAATGAGGATAGCCCGGACCCTTTGCGGAGGATGACGTCGACATCGAGGACGAAGAGTTCACCGACACCGCCGGTAGACAGGCCGCAAACCTATACCGCTGGTTTTGATCCTCAGCCTTCTTTCCCTAGGACGGTCGGGACAGGTGGCTTGCTAAACTCTTTGTCCGCGTATGTAGACGTCAGCCTATTTAGAAGTTGAAGAGGTGAGATGCAGGAAAATGATTTCCCACTAACTACCACGGGACAAGATCTTGATTGGCTCGTTAGTGTTAAGATATTCTTTGTCATCAGGCAATGTTTAAATATTTATCGTTGCCTTGTTGGTCGATCAGGCTCTGGCCATATTAGTCGAGCCAGTCACCCACAATTAGGTGAATGTTGTTACTGCCATATCCTGACGGAGCCGGATAATCGTGAGTTCGTATCGTTTGGGGTAAAGTAAGCAGTATCAATCACTATTGACCTTCTAATAGTCGGTTTCGATATTTTTCTGGGCATAGGGGTGTCAGTTAGGTCGAGATCTTCTGCCTTGCTGCTCTCAGGTAGGTAGGTGTCGAGGAATTCAGGACCTACATGGTTAATGCGAATATATAACCTTGACCACTTCTTCCATGTTTAGTGTCCGTTTTCAATTGGTGGGCACGTGGAAAGGGGAACTCAACGCGTCATTAGGTGCCTCCCCTACGTACTCACTACCTGGATGCCAAATATTGACATGGCGAAAGCCGCCGAGCACTCTCAGATCCCGATCCTCCCCAGACCGATCTCCCGCGTTCTATTTCTCCGCCCACTCCCCCACGTCGTACGCCCCCCACGAGGAGGTCGCCACTCGCCACCGCAGACTATATCTGCAGGCGAGGTTACAGGGCCGCTCGCCCGTGGGACGCGTGACACGAGAGCCCGGTCGAGCGCCGACCAACGAGGTTGCGCGTGAGGTGCTGGCGTCGCGCCTCCGCAGACCTCGGGTGCCCGATTCGGGACGAATGCATTACATTCCCGGATCAGGGTTCCTCTGATGGAGGGTTGGACGGCGACGCGTGGGGGCCGGCCCTCCGATTGGAGAACTCCCCACGCACCGTAGGATCGGGGGCTTGATGGAGCGCTGTTCCCATGCGCCGTGAACCAACTGCGGGCTAGACTACGGCTGCCGGCCACGTATGCGGCCAGGTAGCTGCCTCTGGGATTGGGGCCGGTGGCGGGGGTCAGAGGGCGAAAGACGCTGGAGGGACGGGGGAGAAAGAGGGGAAGCTCGGTTTCCCCTTGCTGCGATATCGAATATTTAAAGCCGTCTCGTCTCTGTTGGAAAGCTGAGGGATGCCCTCGCACCTCCCAGAACCGTCTCGATACCACGAGAAGACCTACAGTAAGACGTCGAAATCGCCGCATAGCAACCCCATACCCTTATATTCGTCATCGTCAACCACTCACATCACCACCAACATGGAACCTGCCGTCTGCGGCTGCTCTACCTGCTCTTGCGCCTCCTGTGACTCCTGCTCCTGCTGCGTTAGTCATCTCGGAATTCTGGACGTGGAGCGATTCTTTCCATCTGCTAATACATCTCACAGGGCCACTAGGCGAACGCGGCGGGTGCATAGCCATGCGGCGTACCGTCGCGGGATACGGGGCATGGAAGCCCGGTATAGCCGGTTAGGGGGTTGTTTGGAGAATCTTGGGATAAATATGGGATTTTGTTCTTCGCGTTTATGTCGGGACGTTCGGCACACGGTACTGGCGGTTTTGCTGGAAGATAAGGTAGCATAACCGGCGGCTGTTGTTGTAGGAGGCAGCTACGCAGGAAAAAGTGTGTGTACTGCTGCGAATGCAAATGCCGCAGCCCTCCCCCCTTCGGCTAGCTAATATAGGGCGAGGGAACACCCACCCATGTATTTCTGACCCATGAATATTTCGACCTACCCATCTATAGCCACGCTAACAGCTATGCCGACAACGACGCCGACAATTACGTTGATATTTACCGTAATACGCGCGCCGGCAATAACGTTAATTGTTATTACAACATTTTTTATTTTAATAATTATGTATAACCTGCAATTACCCAAATATTACCCGATTTTTCTATATTATGAACGTGTCGCGTCCAGACGTAGCTATGGCTTGTTATCGAGGGCCCTTAAATGGTCTTAGGTCCTTTCGAACAGAACCTGGCCAGGGGCGGATGCAACATCCAAGGCGTCGGCTCTGCGCGGAGCTATCGACGACCGACACAATACACCGGGTTATGCTCGGCGCCCTCTAGCACAGAGCCTGCGTCTTATATGAACGTCATACGCCTAAACAACCACCGGGGGCCTTTCAACCACCCGAGCACGTGATGTCGTGAAGCATTATGTTCGTTGAATGCTATCGTTCTGCCTTTATCGGGTATCGTTTGCTCAACAAGATCGCGTGAACTGCCCACCCAGAACGCCACTTCAATGCCTCCATGATCTACCGCCCCCATGCCTCTATGACCTGGCCCCGATGCTGCTGTGCCCTGCCCCCCAAGTGCTGCTATGACCTGGCCCCCGATTGCTGCTATGACCTGCCACCCCGACGCTGCCATATCCCGCCGCTTCGATGCTGCCACGACCCGATTCTCCGTCCCCGGGCCTCATGATCTGGTGGGCGCCCAGTTGGCCAGCCACTCGGCCGCCCTATCAGGGTTGGCGCCCTCCGCCTCGCAGGCCGCGACGCACCACTCGAGATCCCAGACGCCGTCGGCGGCGAGCAGCTCGGCCAGCCGCCTCCTCCGCTGGTTCGCCTCGTCCACGCAGAAGTGCATGGGCTCGCGCCTGTCCCTGAAGCTCTCCACGAGCGGCCTGACGAGGGGCAGCGCCGCCTGGGCGCCCGACCCCCTGGCCTCGAGGTTCGTGTTGCCCCGGCCCGTCTTGCACCACGGGTTCGCGCACCACTTCTTGCCGCATCCCTGCATCATCTGCGTCAGGTAGCGCCTTTCGACGCGCCTCCGCAGGGCCTTGCCCTCGGGGTCGTGCAGGCTGACGTACAGCGGCGTGAAGCACAGCGAGCACAGCCCGATGTCGTTCCCGGGGCCCTGTCCCGTCCGGGTCGCGGTGCCGACGGCGCCGTTCTTGCCGACCCCGTGCAGCGTGCGCCCGCAGTTGGCGTTGCGGCAGATGGCGGGCCTCGGTCGGCGGGCCTTCTCGAGCTCGTGGTGCTTGAGGTGGGTCGACATGTCCCGGAGGCGTATGATCTTGGAGCACAGGTGACACTCGGTGGTCCGGGCCCCGTCGGCGAGCTCGTGCTCCGTGAGCCCGGAGAGGAGCGTCTCCGCGGAGGGGTTGAACGGATCGCCCTCCTGCGGAACCTCGAGGTGGCAGAACTGGCAGAGGATGATCTTGCCCGGGCACAGGGTGGTTCGGTGTCTCGCGAGGTCCGGGAGGGAGTTCGTCACGAAGGGACAGGACGGGCACCGGTGTTCCGTGTGGCAGACGCGGTCGTGCTTCGCCTTGGCCTTGTCCGAGGAGCCGTAGGCGTCGTCGTGGGGGCAGTGCCAGTGCTGCCGCCACTCTTCCGAGTTCTTCCGGAACACGCCGGCGCAGCGCGGACACGCGACGTTGTTCCGGCGGCAGAAGTTCTCGTGCAGGACCATGGTCCGTTTGGGGACCCGCTGGCGGCAGTTCGGGCACTGCTCCTCGTCGGGGGATCTCTCCTCGGCGTCCACGTCCGTAGGCGTGCCGGCCCTGTTGGCGGCCGCGGAAGCGTCGTCCGCTCCGGCCCTGACGCGCAGCTTGAAGGGGCGCGGAGCGACGTCGCCGCCGGGGCCCTCGCCGTCGGGCAGGTACCCGTGAACCGATATCAGGAGGCTCTCGGCGTCTTCGATCTCGACGTTCGTCGGCGGGATGCTTATCCTCTTGCGGCCGTCTCCGTCGTCTCGGAAGACCCCGAACGCGTGCTCGGACTCGCGAGGGGGTGCTCGCTGGCGCGAGGACCTGGGGCTCGCGAACAGGTCGACCGAGTAGTCGTCGCCCGGGCCGCTCAGTTCGATCTCGACGGGGCGCGAGCGGGGCCAGGCCCGCAGCTCGTAGTCCACGTAGTCTCCGGGGACGACGCGACCCTCGGCCGCCTTCCAGATGTCGAGCTCGTGCCCGACCGAGCTCCCGCCCGCCGTGCCCGGGGCCTTCTTGGCCTTGGACATGATCCGTCGCATGGTCTCCCTGGCCTGCTCCTCGTTGAGGGCTTCGATGTCGACCTCCAGATCCGTGTCGACGACACATATGCCCTCTCCCTCGGGCCGGAACCGGTCGATCACGAACCGGAACGTCTCCCCCCTGACCCCCCGAACCGATAAGAAGGCGCCGCTCGTGAGCGTCGTGTAGCTCTCCCGCAGCCGCCTCTCGAGCAGCGGCTTCCAGCCGTCGGGGTCGTAGCCGGCCTCGAGCGGTCGCAGTCGCACGTAGGTCCCCTTCGGGAGCTGCCTCGCGTGTGCGGTAATGCGCGGCGCGGGATGGTCCTCGGCCGTGTCGGGGTCGGCCGCGTCGGCGGAGGCCGGACCCGAACCGTTCGTAGGCCCCGGGCGGTGGCCATCTCGTATGCCTAATGCTTCCATCAGGTAAGGGCTTAGCAGAACCTCGCCCTCCTCGGCCGAGAACTCCCGGATGCCGGCGTACACGAAGTTCCCGTTCTCGGGGTTGACTAGCCGGAACATGAGCGGATGGGGGAGCTGCCGTTGAGAGTTGCCGTAGTAGGCGTGCTGCGGGCGGGAAGAGGTGTACGGATTATGGGCAGACGCGTTCAATGCCGGACCCGACGAGGAAGTAGGGGCCGCGAGGAGTTGCTCGAGGGCGGATTGAGGGAGTATGATCTTGTCGCCATTCGGACCCCCGGATGAATATTCGGACGGGGATGCGACCCTGAACGAATCCGACCACCTGAGTGTGGCTTCTCCGGCCATTGCGCGGTACAGCCGTGCTACCGTTCACAGCCGTTCGATCGTTCGCTGTCGCGTTGTGACGTTGTCTACGACGGGGAGAATCGCAACTCGGCGAGTTGGTGGTGAGAACTAAGGACGTAAAGAGAGCAGAGGGGAGGGGGGGGGATCCGAGTCGCTAAGGACGGTGGTACACGCGGAGATGAGAGGTGTTAAAATTACTATACAAAGATCCTGTCCATATCTACAATGTTGTTTGCGGGCTGGGACATAAAAATTGAAATATTCACGAAGGCATCAAAGAAGACGCGTTGGCCACCGTGATGTATCAGCTCCTTCCTCGAGATTCGATGACGATGACGATGACGCACGTCGCGAGGAGCGGACTGTGGGGGGCGGATATGTGGGGAAGGGGATCGGCAGGGCCACGTAACGGACGTACCGAGTGCCGACCTCTTCTCCCCCGCTCCGCTCCGCCCTGCCACTCTCGTCTTTCTATGTTCAGGATTCAGGTTACCTACTCCGTCTAGCAATACTCGGGCGGGCTGCAAGTCTACCGCAATGAGATACAAAGGAAGTATTAGTAGTATTTCGCAATACCTATGTACGTGGATCTGTGCCCTGACACTTACGTGTCTAACCAAACGCCAGAGGCAACCCGGCCGTGAACTTGCTAGGGTATGTATGGCCTGGAGTCATGATCCGGTCCTACAAGTCACAGTGAGCATTCGTCCCATTGATTCCACTCCCTGCCTATTCATGCGTTTCCCCAAACAGCATTGTTGCGAAATCGGCAGCCTTTTTGTCGTTCCCTTCCAACCAGTCATAGACCCTCTTGGTTACTAACATACTAAGAAGTACCTCGTGTTAGTTGTTGTATGCGGGGCGGGGAACAAACAGCACCGCCAATACATGGGAAACCCCGCAATCCCTTCATGCTTCCGCGCACACACACGTGGCGCAATAGATGGCTGTAAAGCAAGCTTGACCTCCCATACCCTTCATTGCTTTGCCAAATAGAGGAGGAGCCCTCTCCTTACATTGGAAAAGCCCATGGGGTGTTCTCGAATGTGTGTGGATGACGGCGACGTGCTGAAGTATCGCGCCCGTCAAGAGGAGGTTTGGGAGGTAAGCTGTGTCGCTGTATCGATCTTACTGGATACCAGTTCCCACCAGGCATAGGGAGGTAGGATGAGAGGTAGGGCGTAGGATGCGAAGTAGTGAGAGTCGCAACGTATGTGGAAGGTAGGTAACAAGGAAAGGGGGTCTAGACCCGTAGACCAGAAACCTCCGGCGGCGGCTAAAAAGGAGATGTTGCGCCCAGGGTTGAGGCAAAGTACCGTCGGCTTGGCTGTCCAGCCCCAAAACTAATGAAATGGGGGGGATGATGAGACAACCCTAACGAACCTCTCAAACCTCTCAGCGTTTCCCTCCATGCTAGCGTCGTGCTATAATGGCACCATCTGAGACGACGGGGCCGCGGTCAGCAAAACTACCGATTCCGGCTCTACATTATTGTCATAGTACAGGCCACCATCTGAGAGCGTAGTCGACTATTTGCTTGGCCGACGGGCTGCGAGTCCGATTGAAATTGTTTATTAGACCAGGCGGGCCAAGCAAGGCTCGTCAGAGTGATTGTCGGCCGTAAACCCGATAAGAGACAGGCTGAGGGGAGTACGGAGTTGTGCTGGGACGCCCGATGCGACGCCTCCCCAGTCCTCGTCCAACCCACCCACGAGTCCGTGATCCGCGCTGCCAAGTCAGCAGCAGAACCCCACGTCAAGGCGTCGACCCAATTATAGCAGGGCCAAGCGAAAAGCCCATTTATTCGATCCTGACATTCCTTGATCCCCCCCCAATAGAAAGGCGAGCCTGCGGTTGCTTAACTCCCGAATAGGAAACGAGAAGACCATCCCGCATCTCACCGCTGCGAGATGCGCAGGGATCAGGAGACCCCCGTTGCACCTCGTCTCCCGTCTGCCCACCACGGACCGGACATGTGTATCCCCATCAACTAATTGATAATTCCTCTTACGAAGCGTGCGGGATTGATATGCCCTGATAATACTACCAGTCCCCCTATTCGGAACACGCCTCCTAGATATCCGCCTCCTTGATTAAACGGGGGGAACTGTGTATCGTTCAAGAAGAAACAGAGAAGGAGCCGGGCTCTGATCCGAACACCTCGTACGGATCCGGCATCACAAGACTCTACCGGCCTGTTTGCGCCTCTGCCCCCTCGGACTCGTATACCTTCTATCCTGTCCCGTTATCTCGGTGATCGCTCGTCCGTTGCAGCCGGTCTCTGCGTGTGATGGACTCCAGGGGCGCCCAGCAACAGCACGCGCGCGTCCAATCCGACAGCCACGGAGCCGAGACGACGACGACGACGCTGCTCGATCTCCTGTCCAACACCGTCCTCCTGCACCACACGCTCCCCTACCTGCCCGTCTCCGCGCTCCTGAACCTCGCCGCCGCCTCCCGCGCGTTCCGGGACCTCCTGCGCGAGACGCCCGGCGCGTTCCGGCACCTCGACCTGACGCGCGTGCGGACGGCGCAGTTCGACAACCCCGACGGCGCCGTCGACCGCGGCGGCGAGGTGTGGCGCAACGTGCAGGTCGACGAGAACCTGAGCGAGGACGACTTCTACTCGGGGCCGCTGCGGGGCGTGTTCCGGAACCTGCGCTCGCGCCGCGGCGGGGACGTGCTGCGCGATGTGCGGACGCTCGTGCTCGACGGGCTCTCCGTCACCGCCGAGCTCGTCAACGACATCCTCGTCGACCCGGCCTTCCGCGTGCGCGTCCTCTCCATCCGCGAGGTGAGGAACCTCAACGAGCAGAAGCTGATGCAGTCGCTGCGCTACGCCTGCCGCCCGACGCGGCCCGAGGGCACGCCGCGCCTGCAGGCCCTCTACGTGTTCGGGAAGAGGGACGCGCCCGTCCCCTCGTCGCCGTCGCCGTCGCCGTCGTCATCGCCGTCGTCGTCGCCGTCGTCGTCGTCGCGCGGTTCGGCCCGCGGGGGTGCGACCGCGGGCGCGGGCGTCGGCGCCGGCTGGAACCACAGGTCGCAGCACGCGCTGAGGAAGTCGATGCGCGCCGAGGGCGACGACTGGTACCACAGGCGCGGCCGCGTGCTCGGCAGGGCCGTCGGCGACCGCTGGGCCGAGACCCTGCTCGACTGCCGCGGGGCGATCCGGTTCGACGCCGTCCTGTGCACGGCGCCGCGCCACCAGAACTCGCCCGCCTTCGGGAGGGTCCCGGCCGGCGACGGCGGCCCCGGGCCGGCCCGGAGCCCCTGGGCCGTGGCGACGTTCGCCGTCGGAGGCTGCGCGTCGTGCGGCTCCGCGCCCGAGGGCTTCACCGTGTACGGCGAGAGCCCCGCCGAGACGCTGCCGCTGCTGTCGCCGGTGCCGCTGCACTCGTCGACCCTGCGGTCGGCCACCCGCCCGCGGGCGATCGGGCCCGGGGGCGGCCGGGGGAGGGAGGGCGAGGGAAGGGGGGCCCGGTTCGTGCCGAGATGTTTGGAGTGCATCCGGGAACGGTACTGCTTCGGCTGCGACCAGTGGTGGTGCGAGGCCTGCTACCAGGGGCCGAGCCGGGAGGAGCCGGCGGCGGCGGCGGCGGCGGCGGGCGCCCAGCACGTGCACATCGTCGCCGACGACGACGCCGGCGGCGCGGGCAGCCTGATCGTCCACGAGCTGGCCGCCTTCGAGCAGCCCAAAGTCAAGGTACGGATGGGTTACTGTATTGGCTGCAACCTGAAATCCGCCGGCAGGGGAGAAGGGGACGGAGAGGGAGTTCGGCGGAACCCGCCTTGATGAGGGACCCGATCCGAATTCCTCGACATGTCCCCGTCTTCCCGCGTCCTGACATATGCACACCGCGTCATAAACGTCCCCGGGTTCATGTGGGGATGGGCGAGAGCAGGCCCGTAGACGAGCAAAGTTCTGCGTTGCTTTCGATCATCCTCTGGAGATGTATGCGGCGAGACCCTATCCCCTCATCCCCCTACCCGAGATATACGTCCACCCCTTTTAGAAAAAGAAAAAGGGCCAAATTCGCTTTGAGGCCATCAGCTAACCACACGCCCAGACGCGAAAAATCACCAGGAGCTGCTGGGAATGCGATCTCAACGTAAGCCGCCCCCGCCCTTTCCTACACCCACGCGCGCGTATGCACACATATGCACACACACACACACTATACACACACGCACGCACACTTCCACACCCGCACACGCCCGTACACACACCCGCAGGCATCCCTGTACATACACCCCCACATCTCCGCAGAGCAACAGCAACCCGGAATCGCCCGTCCTAACGTGCGTAACCAAGTGCGAGACGTGCATCGCCGACACGCAGAAGATCTGCAAGGCCTGCGGCGGCGGATACTGCATCGTGCATTACGACGGCTCCACGGAGACCCTGGTACGTGTTCCCCTCGTCGGCCGGCGCGGACTTGTCTAACTAACCGGCTGCCGCAGTGCGATTGTATGAGCATCCCCTTAGGCCCGGCTCCCCGTCGTCTGCTAACTACGGTCTCAGGGTGCTCCGCGCGGAGGGGCCGCCGGTCTCGCGAGCTCTATTGATGGACTGCCCGATGTCCGGCGGAGATTGCGGCTCTGCTTCGCCGAGGAGCGGGTGACGGCTCGTAGGCCGGAGATGGTCCCGGCCTTGGCCGGTTGGGCGTCGGGTTGGTTTTTGCCATGGCGTTACGGTGCGGCTCTCTACTCTCGGCAGCGTGGCGATATACGAAAGCAAGGGATGAGCCCTGTTACGATGCTCCCGTTTCGGGGAAGCGATTGATACCCTACTCCAATCACACTATGCCTAGCATAAAGCCAAAAAAAATGATATTGTTTATAAACATGACTTGGTTAGTGAAATGCGAATGCGAAATACGCAGGTTGAGCATCAGTATACGACAAGCTACCACCTCCAACTACCCGGCGTACTTGGTCGTAATGTTCCCACGTTGATCTACCTACGTATATCGTACCTAGACAATAGGAGCACGAGTTCTCCAAGCACAGCAGAGCAACGCGAGAATGTCGGAACCTGGCAATCCTTCATAGTACACCGCTCCACAACCATCGTGATCCCCTCTGCATGCACCCTTACGGCATGAAGATTGATATGCACCCGGGTGGTCCTCGTATTGGTAAAGTTGTAAAAGGTGGCGTACAGTCTCCAAGAGAGCGGTATCATTCTTGTTCCTAGAGCATTCCCCCTGTGCTCGGACGACTTTACCCGCATGTTATAGCCTGTCTTATTTGGGAGCGATGAGAAGGTACAATCCTCGGTGAAGAACCCAACCTTTACTAAAACGGTTTTCGATACGGCTTTACAGGAGATTTCGCAGACCAACGGCGCGGCCGCCAGTTGCTAAGCCCGTGTCAATGTCGCCCTAAAAGCCGCTCGACGCAGCAAGCCTTTGGAAATAAGTCCACGCGCGAGCCCTCACCGGGTGGCGGGGTCCGGAGTTTCTCGCAGATTCGCGGACATATCTGCTCCGTGGTAACGGGGAAGCGACGGCATCTCCGCAGCGAGCACAGAAAGCCGCGTCCCTAAACTGGTCTGGTGCGCGGCGCCGCGGTAGGCCAGCCGTGTGGATGCGTCCACATCTCGTAATGGATGCTCAAGATTTATCTTTTGGGGGGGAGGGGGGCAGTGAAACGGCCACTCGTCGGCCGCGGACGACAGAGGACGTCACGTCTCGAGGCCCGAGAACTTGCGCGCCACCCAGGCGGCCCCGTACTCCTCGTACTCCTGCTTGGTGACGGCCAGCGCGTCGACGTGCTCGCGCCGCCTCGCGAGGTTCGCGGCGCCGAGCCACGTGCTGGCGACGGGGTCCCGCGGCCTCGCGACGCGGACGACGCAGTCGTCGGGCACGCGCTGCACGACCTCCTGCTGCAGCCTCTGCACGAAGCCGTCGAACAGCGAGTTGCCGCCGACCACGACGACGTTGGCGAGCAGCCCGGGCCACAGGCCGACGGGGAGGCTCCGCAGCGACTGGAGCACGAGGTCGGCGATCCCGGACTGCCGCAGCCCGACGTCCGGCGGGTGGAACAGCAGCTCGGGGACCGCGAAGCGCTCGTTGCGCAGCGTCAGCACGTCCTCGCCGGCGAGCTCGCCCGCCGCCGGCCTCCCCGCCCGCGACGCCCGCGACGGGTCGTGGTCGCGCACGACGCCCCGCGACCGCGCGTGGAAGTCCGGCAGCACGTAGTCCTTCGCCACGCCGCCGCCGCCGCCGAGGTACGGCTGGCGCCGCTCGCCGCGCGTCCCCTTCCAGCTCTTCTCGAGGTCGCCGGCGAAGTCGAGCGACACGTAGCACGCGGCCTCCTTCATCTCGTTGACGATGTACGTGTCGTTGCGCATGTCGTAGTGGCGCAGCGAGAGGAGGCGCGCCAGGTGGTTGGTCATGAGCTTGCCGCCGACGTCGAGCCTGCGCACCGCGGGGTGGGCCGGGCGGCCGTTGAGGATCGGGCTGACGGTCGTGTGGGAGTAGCCCGAGTCGACGAGCAGGATGGCCTCGGCGGGGAGCCGGGCGACGGCGTCGGGGTCCCTGGGCGTGCGGAAGATGGCCTGGATGTCGTGGTACGCGTTGAACGACGGGCCTGCTCGGACAACGAGATGGTCAGCTATCGACTCCCGATACCCGTCGATCGGTCTACGGAGGTGGTAGGGCCGTCGACGGGTCCATGGCGGGCGCCGACGGCGGCGCGGATTAAGACGTACCGTTCCCGCGATAGTAGCTGGCGAACCCGAACTCCTCGAACACCATCTGGTCGCAGTTCGTCTGCAGGACGGGCAGGGAATTCGGATGCTCGGCGAGCAGCAGCCGGGTCTCGGACGGGTCGCAGCGCTGGGGCGCCTCCTCGTCGAAGAACTCGCGCTCCCAGATCTCCTTCTGCGCCTCCCAGTTCACGATGAAGCCCTTCTCGACGGGCCTCCTGAACACGATCTCCCCGAAATCCTTGCACTTCTCGAGCTCCGATCCCACGTAGATCTTCCTGTCGCGGTCCCGAGCGATGCAGTTGGGTATGATGCGAGGCTGGTCGGTGGTGGTGGTGGCATCATCGTCGTCGCCGACGTAGCCGGCCTTGATCGTGTCCGCGCCGTTGTCGAGGACCAGAGTCCGTGTCGGCGGCGGGGGCTGCTGGGGTTTGGATTTTCGAGGCGCCATGTCTACTTATATCGCTCCTCCGCCCGATATGCTCGTATCTCGTTCTCGAACTTCCACCTCGCGGACGTCATGCCACGAGATAATCCCGCCGTGTTCTCGTTGCTCGATGGTGGGCTCGCGATAGTATATGGCGGCTTATCATTCGTAAGATAAGACATATATTTTAGGTGGGGCTCTGATTGTTGGATAGTTGCATATCGCGTTTATAGTATTACTCTATTAGATGCATGCTCCTTGCCGTGGACTTGCGTACTTGCATTTGTAACCCGTAAACGTACCTCGGTACCTTGGTCCGGGGTATCTGCCAAATCAGCGGCTCCGGACTACCCCCCCTATTTCGACATCAAACAGCACGCCCGTTCGTCACAACCACGTACATAGTTTCGAACAGCCTAGAGTATACAATTTCGTTTGCCTTATCGACGGCCTTCGCCTACTCCTCTTAGCTAACGTTGAATAACCTGGCCTTTGTTACAACTGCACAGATATAACGGATAGATGCCCGAGGTATAAGGCAGCATACTCCTGAGGAAGCCGGGACGTCTAATAAGTTGTAATAACAGCCAGACGATCGAATCGAAT
Organism: Monosporascus cannonballus; assembly: GCA_004154925.1. Classification (NCBI taxonomy): domain Eukaryota; kingdom Fungi; phylum Ascomycota; class Sordariomycetes; order Xylariales; genus Monosporascus; species Monosporascus cannonballus. Next base: position 43,101 of record QJNS01000189.1, on the reverse strand, counting down.
CGAATATTCCATGGTCTAATGGCATGGTTAGTTGTGATGCAAGGTTAGCGGCCCCGAATCAGTGGGCGCGCCTTGTATCTTTTTCCGCATCAGCCCCTTTTAATGGCCCCAATACCTACCTCCCAGGTAGACCTGGTAGACGGGGTTGGCGTCCCAGTCGGACATGGCCTATAATACCAGACAGTGTTGTAGGGGAACAGCAACAGGAAGAATCGACATCGTTTCTTAACGTGGTAGCATATTTTTGGCTCGTCTCTTGACTAGATTGACTATCAATTGACATCCCGATCTACCCATTTTGTACGCAATTCGAGGTGCCACCTCGGGGGGGCGCGAGCGCCTGAGGGGCTGGGCGCCTTGAAGGGTGCGTCGCCTCGCCACCCGCGAACGAAGAACGTGCCGCCGTAACGTTAAAGCAGCTCGATTCGGGAGAGACTGAAGGCCCATGGAAGCTCGTCGTCGTACCGCGAGGGCTGAGGGCGTACGAGGGTGTGGGGAACGTTCCGCGGCGTGGATTCGCCGCAACCGGCAGGCTCGGCGCGAGAGGGCGCTTTGAAGCAAGGAACACTGACGCGTCTCGGCCCGAAGTGAGATACTTCTGAAGGGCGTCGCGGGTATCCTCGAATCGCTCAGCTAGAACGAGCCTCTGCGACGTATTGCAGTCGCCGTCCGTAATTCGAAAGAGAGCTCATTACGGCGGTGACGCCCGAGAAAGCCGAGAGGCTTAACAAGGAAGCACGGGTCCCCTACGGCAGGGCAACGAGGAAGTCCGCCATTCGGTAGCAACGGAAGCGAAGACATTGGCGCCTCGCGCGTGGAATCGGAATGCCGGTGCGGTGCTTGCTTTTATCGGCTCGAGGAAACAACTGGAGGCACCTGGAAAGATCACGGGCTGCAACGTGGAATTGCTTTCGGGGTCGTCAGACGAATTGGAGACGGAAACGAATGTGAGCTATTCGATATGAAGGGATATCAAATTTCTGTTCTATGTGCAGCTTCGCGCGCTCCCGTCAGGCGGGTTACATATCTAGATAGCGCCCTTCCCCTTATCTACAGAAAAGGCCGTCCTTACCGGCCCTCCCCCTTTTCTCGCAACATACGTACTATCCGCCACTACCCGACGCCCGGCGCTCCCAGTTCCCCCCGCCGACCCCGGCTTCCTCAGGCCCGGGCCGCCGCGTTGGCCCATCGTCCGGGGCGGAGCCTGGCGGAGTCGCGCAGCCTGGGGACGACGGGGTGGCGCTCCTCCCTGGCCACCGCTTCCCGTCCGCCCGCCCGCGACGGCAGAGAGTTGTCGGCGACCCACTTCGGGAACTCGGCGGACCGCGCGGCCGCCAGGTCGTGCACCCAGCGGCCGACCGAGTCGTGGATGGTGAAGTCCGACTCGGCGCTGGCCGGGTCGTCGACGGGCGTCCTTGAGAGCGCGTACGCGAGCCGCACCTGGGCCGACCCGTCGAGGTGCGCCACGTTGCCGTCGAAGTCCGTCCAGGTCGAGAACCCCCGCGCCAGGGCCGTGACCTTGAAATGGGTCGCGTTGGCGCCGCTCCCCTTCAGCAGCGTGAGGGTGCCTTCCTCGTAGATCTCGGGTTGGTAGTATCCGCTGAGAGGAGTCTGGTCAGCGAGCCGATCCCGGGACGCGTGCGCCGGCGGTCCAGACGGCAGACTTACTACGCCATCCGGGGCGAGGCGACGACGCCCTCGCCGTTGGGCCACACGACCGACAGCGGGTTGTACACCATGGCGCCGCCCCAGGCGATGCCCGCCCATCCGACCTCGACGGGCGCCGTGACCTGGAGGATGATGTCGTACCCGCCGGCGGCGCTGGCGTTGGCGGGCAGCGCGATCCCGTAGCTGACGCCCTCGGGGTTGGTAAACGCTTGGAACGTTATCCCGGTCTCGGTGTCGGTTACGGGGACCGAGTCCTGTGCGAGGGCTGCGACGGCGGGGTTAGTTCAGCCACGTCGGCTCGCAGGCCTTGACCGCGTTGCTTACCGGAGCCCGTGAGACCGGCGACGCCCGCCACGACTGCGCTCAACTTCATGGTGTATGCTGCCAGGGCGACACGACTTCGGGAGTACAAGGGACGGTAGGTGTGAGGAACGGCAGGGTACCCGAAGGGCCTCGCTTCTTATATGCAAACGCAGCTCGAAACGTGGCAACGCATGACGTTCATCCGCCCTAGGCGCACGTTCGACTACAGATAGTAATTCGGAGAGATGGCCCGCGGCGGCGGATTCGTTTCGGTCAAGATCGCATCGCGGAGAACGACAATGCCGATCCATGCGCGTTTGCACGTACGATCCACCTCGAGGAGGCATGGAAGGGATGGCCCCCGCCGGGGCACCTCGTCCTTAACGGCGCCGGCTATAGCTACTGCTACTCGAGCAAGCGCCTCGGCGAGACCATGCGATGTCGCCAGGGCGGCAAATGATCGCCCACGCCAACGGCAGTATATCTAGCAGCCTGACTAGCTTGGCCTGGGACGGGCCGCATTGGACGGGCCGACGGTGAGGTGTGCCATCGCTGCCAGGGGCGTTCGGGTGTGGGACGCGACGTTCCGTCGAGGTCTGCAGATCCAGATGCCCGAGTCGGTAATAGCTCGCCCCGGCGAGGGATGTCGATGTCCAAGCTCGGCCACTGGAGGCTTTGGTCGTCGCTTTTGGACCAGGGGATGAAGGGGGTATTACCTATAGCCGAGTCGTGATTGGCGGGGTAAATGGGCAGCGCGGTCCATCTCGTCCGGGGGGGTCATATAGCAGATTAATTGCTATACCGGCATATTCGTCAGGTCGTAATCTACCCAGGGTCGACCGACAGGAACGGATTGCCTCGATATGGACAGACAATTGGAGAAAAGTGGATCCGCGGCATGAACGGACGAGGTTCAGCCTAAGATCAAGTGCCAGATCGTCTCGACGATCATCCAGGTGGTGATGGAAGGGGTTGCAAAGGCGCGGACAAACGAAACTGCGGGCCCCCGTTGTTGTCGTGCACTTCCGCGAAGACGGCCGGACGCAGGACACTCTGACGACCAGACTAGGCAACCGACCAACCCCAAGGCGGATCGCCTTTCCGACCAGACGAACGCTCCACCTCCGATTACCCGTGTTAGGACACGTCGCCGTTTCACAGGCGTAATCGCGTCTGCTTCGACGACCCATTGACGCGTGCGTGCGCGAATAATTATCATCGTCACCATCATCATAAAATACACCATAAGATACATCATAAGATACATCATAAGATACATTTGTGTACTTGGTCAGATAGGCTCCCGGCTTTCTTGAGGGGAGCAGCGGGACTTGGCGAGCTCCTAGGCGCTCAATGCCGGGAATACGGGCATCTTCACTTCAAGATCGGCCTCGCGCCGCCCTCCGGAATCCGCGCTCTTGAGTCCGTATTTCTTCGCGACGGCGTCGTCGGGGACGGCGCCCGCTTCCGTACTCCTCCGCGCGTTGACATATCCCGGCTCGGGGCTGTCCCAGCTGTAGTTCCTCCAGCGGCCCAAGACCGCCCACATCTTCTCCACGACGCCTTGGATCTTGCGAACCCGGTCCAGGCTCCACCGCCGGCGCGCGGCCAGGTCGGCATCCGCCGTGTCCTCCGGCGCCAGACCCTCCACCACGCTGTTGAACACTCTGTAGGTCTCCTCCAGCTCCGCCACCGACGCCACGCCCATGACGCTCACGCCGACCCGAGCGCCCGGCAGCTGCTCGGGGAAGCCTCCCTTCGCCGCGCCCACCCGGGCCCAATTGTCCAGCGCCCACCTGATGGCGACGACCTCGAGCTTCTCTCCCGCGCCGGCGGCGACGGGCACGAGGTCTCGACAGGCCCGCCTCAGCCCCTCGGGGCTCGGGTGCCACGCGGTCATGGGTCCCCCGTCCACGCCCCTGGTCGTCAGCAGTCCCATGCCCAGCATGCTGGCGTTCAGGACGACGTCGACCCCGGCCTCGGCGAAGCGCCGCATGGCCGAGTGCTCGAGCGTGGTGTTCTGTATGGTGAAGTGGCCGTAGCTCAGCACGGCGTCGAGCGGCTCCCCCGTCTCCCGCAGGACCGCCTCGGCGAGCCCGCACAGCTTCCCGACGGGGTACCCGCTGATGCCCACGTAGCGGACGACGCCCTCGTCCCGCAGTCGGCGCAGCTCGCGCACGGCGGCCAGCACCTCGGGGGGCGACACGAACTCGACGTCGTGGGCGTAGACGAGGTCGAGATAGGGCGTGTGCAGCCGCTCCAGGCTCCGGCAGACCGAGTACCTGATCCAGGCCGGGCTGTAGTCGAACACGTCGCCGGCTATGCGGCCGGCCTTCGTCACGAGGAAGTACGAGGACCGCGGGCGTTTCCCCGCCACCGACGGATGCGACAGCGCGTTTCCCAGTATGATCTCGGAGGGCCCATAATAGGGAGAGGTGTCGAAGGCGGAGACCCCCAGCTCGAGCGCGCGGGACACTATGGAGAGCGCGGGCAGCTCGTTCTCGTCGAAGGGGTCCCGGACATATTGGGTGTTGAACGTCGCGGTGCCCAGGATCAGGGGAGGGATGGACCCGTGGAGGGGCGGGCGGGCCGGATCGGTGCCCACGGAACCCATGGTGACGGGGTGAGCAGAGATGGGGGGCCGGTACGGAGCGCCTTCGAGATTTACGGTCACGATCCGCGGGCCCCTACGATGTGATATAGCTCCCCGGGTAGGCTTTGAGAGATTCGGATTCCTCGGCAAATAGTGGGGGGCGAGGCGGTATGTACAAAACGGTCGGGGGGTGGGTGGGGGGAGAGGGGGAGAGGAGGGGGTGGTGCTTGATTAGATGATGCGCATCAGCTTTGTCCAGGCAGCGTCACGAATATGGGTGTGGGAGTCCGTCATGGTCCAAGTACGTAAGGGATCTTGGCAGATTCATAAAGGTAGAAATCAGTTCGTATTGTTACACCAGATAACGATGGGGGTGGAGATATGCAATGATTAATGGGATGGATTACAAATTGGCGTGTATATCAAGAAAGCGGAAAAATTCATGAACTGCTCGAAGGATCATGGTCCCCCCCCGTTCAAGGGAGTTTCCGACGCCGCCGAAGGCGATACGGTACTCGCACTAGATCAGCCCAGGGTTACCCAAAAAATTTTAAAGCCCGCTCTGGCGGATGTGTGCCATGTGAGATCTCGGCGAGACTCTTGCCCCCTTGGCGAGGCACGCCGGATGGCGCTGCTGCTGACAAATAAGCGCTCGAGATCTAATCAATGATCCGAGACCCCCGACCCGCTCGCGCAGATCACCACGCCAACGATAACCCGTCGCACAAACACATGCGTCTTTTTATTTGTACCCCCTTGAGGGCGAGAAGGCGCTAGTCGCAACAATTTTCCAGAGGTACCTGTTACTTAGTCACCTTAATCAGGAACATGGTAGTGGATTGTTGTGATTTTATTGGCTCAATTCGGGACGATTATTGACAACTCAGACCCCCGCGGCGAGAAAACTGTTGCGACTGACGTCTTATCGGCCTCGAGGGGATATATGGTCAGATCAGGCCCTAGTAATTAGTGTTCGGAATCCTTACGAAGCTAGTCTATCCCGTCCTTCCACTACCGCATCGTCCCTAGTAGGTTTCCACACTCAATGGTCATATCCGTACAGGTGCCGGAACGAGGTACCGCGGGGTATGCGCGGTATTGCCCCCCACGACATAATTCGATACAGGATCCGAGGAACCGGAGCCGTCACGGGCTGCGATCGTTAACCCTATGGGACATGTGGAATTGGGCCTATCGAAGGTGAGAACTAAACACGTTTCGGGCCTGCGTCGGGTGGGCTAACTGCGACATTCACGTCCCAAGCCACGGGAACCGAGCCAAATCCGACTCCGAGATCTCCGAAACACACGTCTCCGGCCGAGCCGGCATGAAATACACATGTGCATGATTGGTGCGATGGCCGCATCACGACCATGTAAGCCTCGTAGGGTTTAGTTGGCCTTTATCGTTTGGCGGAAGGCTTACTAATTGCCCCCTCATCCTGCGATCCGGTAAGCCTAGATACCTATTTTTCCTATACGGGTAGGTAGGTCGCAATTTCGGGAGCGCATTGCGTCTCGCGTTCGCATTCCCTACCTATCCCCGTTCCTAGTCTTCGTTTCGATGTTCTTGAGAGACCCATCGATGGTGCTCCGCCGTCACTCCGGACTCCGAGATACTGCCGCGAGATTCTTAACACGGTGTTAAATTAGGGCTATAATACGGCGATGGTTGGCTAGACGGCGCATGCCCCTACGCATATAGGACTAGTCGTGTAGTCGCCAGACCTCTACGCTGGCCACTTAGCATGGCGTAGAGTATATTCGACCCATCCCTAACAAGTAATACTCACCCCTTTGTTAAGGCCAGGTGGATTGCATACTACTTCATGGACAAGCCTCATAGGAGCACCGGTAAGGCTGTCGAGGTCGTAAAGAGAGCTCCGGTGGATACCGCGACATACTTTGTATCGACGGACACGGATGAAATGTTTCGTCGAACTAACCTGGTACCGGCATCAGATCGATTATCGTACAATTGCCTAAGAAGTCCTGGTTGTCCCGCGTCCATTATCTCTTTGGCACCTACCTCTGCGGAGCCTAGATCCCGGACACGTCAAGCCGGGACAACCGACAGAATAAGGTTTTCAAGTTACACGGTCGCGGCTCGACCCTGTCGGTACGTAACAGGTAATAGAAGGAGCTTCCGGAAGACTTCCCCAGGTCAGGGAAGGTCGTAATACGGGGTAAAAGCAGAAGAACCAAGCCAGCGGGTAGTTCTCAGGACAGGCGATGAACGGAAGTTGACTGCTGCTTTTCTTTACGTTCATTATTCGGGGGCGAAGCCGCTTACGTACACCTATTGCCCTGCCCAGTGGGCCACTGGGACCTAGGGAGGGGGTGTCCACACCGTCTCCTAAAAAGTAATGGAAGGCCATAAAATTGAATGCGTTCTCCAGGCGGGCTCGCTCCCGCCTCGTGGAGCCGGCTCTGCTGGCGTAGACTTTATCATAAAACTCCGGGTCACGTGGGCGAACACCGGCCTTGCGGTGTAGACGCAGGGCAAGGGCAGGCGTTTCTTCCCATTCATCATCGCACTTGGCCAACGCAAATACTCGGTAACTCCGTACCTCGGCTGAGCCGTCACTCTATCTCTATAACGTGGGACGCCTTCCCCCCGGATATCCGGAAGAGTCGCACCTAGATGAGGCACTTGATGGGGTGCCGGATGGCTTACAAGAAACGTGACGGCTGGGACATCGCGAAACACCCCCGTTAGCGTTCTACCGTACTGGGGTGTCCGGAAAAAAAATTCTTTCTTTAAACATAACGAGGAGCTGAACGGTAATTGATAGTTCTAAGACGAGGAGGTGTCTTTCTACGCATTCCCGGATCCATTACCCGCATGTCACTTGGGTCCATCATATATTTAAACAGCCGAAACCAAGGACGGCAAAACTGCCACACCCTGGTATCCGCTCGATCTAGGCGATTATAATAATACGTCTCGTCCGTGGACGGATAACGTATCTCTAGTGAGCCCCTCGTTCTAGATCACCACGTCCCAGGTCGGAGCATACGCAAGGTGCTCGGATTGTTACTATGAGTGCCCGCCGCCAAGCTCGGCCCTATACGTATCCCACCTCACGATAGCTCTGGGCTCCGGTTAGGGCCGACGGTGGTAGGACAAGTACACCGTCAGACATACTAATCCTACAATGGCCGAGAGCGGACGTTCCGAGACGGGCGAACGTGGGATGGGACGAGTCCGCCTTCGCGGGCGTTACGGCGCGGTCGGCTGCGACGACGTGCGTCCAACAAGCCTCGGACGATCCTCGTGCAGGGTTTTAATGACCGGTAATGCAGTAAACATCAGGCTATTTCCCACAATCGGAACGGAAGACGTAGGCGTGCACCCCGGATTTGTGACGGCGCCCTAATTTCCGGAGCCCGTACCTGGTTTAACGTTGCCCCACGATCCCGCAGCACCCCATGCAAGCCACGGTCTTGGCCCTCCTTACATCCGCCGTTTACTATGGTAAGCGTAGGATGCGGGGCTGTGTCGTGCCTGCTCCCGGAGACGAGCGATGGCGCCAGCGGACTCGCCTTCCCTTAAAGAGGAGCCGGATCTGCGTCGACCACGACGCTACCGTGTCCGTTCCTCTGTCGTCAGTCCCCGATCACGAACCCTCTGAACATGCGGGGTTCCTCTGTCCTAAAACTATCCGCAGCAGCGATGACCGCCCTGGCGCGGCAGCCCGGCGAAGACGGGAGGTATACCATAAGCGCGCCGGGAATCAAGGCACAGGTCAGAGAGCGCGCGGGCCGCGGCTACGACTCGGGCTTACCGGTATCCAGTTCATCCCGTACGGGGCCACTCTGACGAACCTCTTCGTCAAGGACAAGGACGGCGAGGACGTGGACGTCGTCCTCGGATACGACGATGTCAACTACTATCGTACGACGCTCCCCCCATACGCTGGCGCGCTCCGCCGCGTGTACGTGCTGACGAGTGATATCGCTAGCCGAGGACCCGGGCCACCCCGTGTACAACGCCGTGCCGGGCCGGTACGTGAACCGGATCGGCAAGGGGAGATACGCGATCGATGGCCGGACCTTCCTCACGGAGAAGAACGACGGCGAGAACACCCTGCACAGCGGGAATAACAACTGGTCGTTCCGGACGTGGAACGTCACGTCGGCGACCGAGGACTCGATCACCTTCGCCATCGAGGACCCCGCCAACTCGTCGAAGGGCATGCCCGGCCTCGTCGACGCCAAGGTGACGTATAGCGTCCGCGACAGCACGTGGGAGATCAAGATGGAGGCCGTCTCGCCGGACGCCAAGACGCGTGCGTAGCTACGTGCGATCCGTTCCGCGCCCGCCCCGCGCTGACCGATGAGACAGCCCTCATGCTGACCCAGCACACGTACTTCAACCTCGACGCGTTCAGGAACCCGGCGACGAACAAGATCTGGGACCACACGCTCCACCTCCCCTATTCGCGGCGATACCTCGTCGCCGACGACGCCGCCCTGCCCACGGGCGAGATCGCGACGGCGGCGCCCGGCAGCATCAACGACTTTGCAAGCCGGCCGGGCCTGGAGCTGGGCCACGCCAAGGACGACCCGGCGTTCCCGGGGAACTGCGGCGCCGGCGGCCGGTGCGAGGGCTACAACGGTTACTGGCTGATCGAGGACGCCCCCGAGGACGCCGTGGTCGCCACGCTGGCGAGCCCCTTCTCCGGGATCAGGGCCGAGCTGCGGACGGACCAGGCCGGCGTCGTGATATACTCGTGCAACTGGTTCGACGGCACGACTCCGCTGAAGAGCGGTCAGGGGCTGGGAGACAGGAGGACGGTGGGGCGCAGCTCGTGCGTCGCGATCGAGGCCCACGACTACGTGGACGGCATCAACCAGTAAGTATCCCCGGCACGCCCGGCAGCTCGCTCCGCCGCGGGAACCTGCCCGATCCCGTCCGCCGCCGGAATGCTAACGCAACCTCGTAGCCCCGAATGGGGACGCGTAGGAAGGCAGATCACCGGGCCGGGAGAGACCTATACGTGGGAGAGCTCCTGGACCTTTAGTTTGATGTAGGAGTTCGTCGCCGATAGCTTTCGCCCAGTACTCAAACATAGGGCGCCGCTATCTTTGCTGGTAATATCGAGTGTGCTCGGGTAGTCTAGGCTAGCAGCTATGGCAATGCCAAGAATATCGTCACCAGCGCCTAGTCGCTCGGGGCTCGCTCCGAATTAGCTTCTGGCAGCCCCGACCAGGGCATACGGGTATAGCTCTGACGTCACCGTATGAAATATGCCTTATGGCTGATACCCGCCCGAAGCTTCATAAAGGATGACCAAGCCATCCTCCGGGGCCAACTGCCAGAGCCACGGGGACGGGGCCTAGAACGGGCGGTGTCCACACCTCCGCGGCCGCCCCGCAACGTCATCTATCTTCTAATGCGAGTACAGTAAGCAAGATTGGCGAACCATGCGGACCATGCGAGAGGCGTCCAGTCTCCGGAATCAGACTAGTAGTTGGCTACCTGACCCATTTCCAATCTCCATCCACGATACCCTTCCCGCGCCCCCCCCCCCCTTCTTCCCGCACAGTCTCGGATCCGATTTTAATGCGCGTAGGGACCTTTGCACGCGCACGTCACGGCGAATGGATACGCCATCAAGATTTCCATGTAGGCCCCACCGCTTTTCCGGTGCAGTTATGCGGGAAATCCCATGACCCCTCGTTAGCCCACCGTCTCCCAAGAATTAGGGGGCCCACCTCCTAGCCGACCCCCCCCCCCTCCTTTCTCCCTTCGAACTTTGTTGTGGATATTCCCCTTAGCGTTGGGTTGCGGAAGCATGGATAGGGGTTTTCGGGGACATTCGTCGCGATGCGTCCTAAGCATAATCTCCCAGCAATGTAGAGATCCTTGTGGCATAGTCGTCACGGGTCTGATTGATGACCACTGATTGTTCGGCTGGCTTGCGGTTGCGGTGTGCGGGCTCGCCTTTAGGGATTCCACGTAGCCAGCAACCACGTTTTACAGGGGGCGCGGGACCCATTAGCGGCGTTCTAGATCCCCGATGATGAAATAATCGTACCAGAACGCAGTAGAGGGCTGCAATTGCACCTAAGTCATCTTTCGAGCCCGGAAGATCGTCGCTCTGAGAAAAGGGAGACGAGACGTCATTTGTTTTCGGTGAGAATAAGCCCGGCCTGACAGAAGCCCGGAGTTGATGCCCATGCCCCCGTCGTCTGGTCGAATGGCGTACCAAAGGACCCGTTGTGGCCTCGCAGGTTGCTACGCTGTTTGCTGCCTCTCGCGCCAACCGACTTTCAGTCTTATCGGCCGGACAGAAGAATTGAGTAAAAAAAGAGGTTGATCATCTACGCTCTGTGGTCACGGGAGCGAAATGCAGACCTTCGTTTCTAGGCCGGTGAAAGTCTCTGAGGCTTCCTGCCAGGGTATTGGCCGGGGCTGACGGGATACCGGGATCGCCCAGTCGGAACCCTCCAGAACCCTATATTATTCTAGCAGATGGCCTGACTATATGAGTCAATCCTATAGACAAGGTCAAGAGCCTCCTGCCGAAGACGGGGAGCCGTCCCGGCTTAAAGTCGAGTTGGACGCTGTATTCGTGAGGGATCGACGTGCTGACATGGGGACTTGGGCCCCTGAACGACCCCTGGTGCCACTAATTAGGGTTTTTGCCACCGTTCAGCCCTTCTCAGCCCGGTACGACCTAGAGGTACGGTATCTTGATACTGATCTGGCTCTAGCGGCATGGCGATGCGGATGACTCGCTTCCAATCCTACTGCCGTGACATCATAACCGGATCAGGGGGGGGCATCTATCCCAGTAAGGCGTCTTCGCCGAGGTTAAGTGACAGTGCACGGTATCGGGTAGAGATGAGGTTTGAATCCCCCCTGTCGTTCGTAGGGGAGCTATCGTTGGGTATCTGTACAAATACCCGTAATGTGCCCTCCAAGACGTCCGATCTACAGAGATCTTTGCTTGTTCCATGATCAGCCATAGCAAGGTTCGAAACCGCTCATAGCACATCGAACGAATCGCCGCCGTTCCGGGTTGTGGAGACAGAGCCTCGGCCCGAGTCTCCCAGCCTCCATCCCCACGATCAAGCCGCACCGTGCGGGCATCGTACAAATTATCGCATCCCACGTTGCCCCGCCCCGGACCCGCGACTCAGGGTCCTTGTCCCCTGCCCGTCGGCGGATGCAACCGAGCGCTAAACCGCTAGGAGTCCGCGGCTTAACGGACCCCCTGGGCCCGCCCAGCTGAAGCCTAAGACATGGCTAGCAGCGGCCAATCCCGGAGACTAAGTGCCACGAGTCCAGCGCATGCCGTCCACTATTTGAAGTAGGGTTTCAGTTTCGATTCGGCCGATGCGATGCACCGACCACCAACCAAGCTCGCCTCCGTCTAAGTTCTAAAGTGGCTAACAATTTCTATGTGATTTAGCTACGGCGAAGAAGCCGCCAAGACAGCCCCGAGACCCCGGATCAGCGTCCCGTCCGATCCCACATACAATCTGCAACGCTTCGCAACCCCCCGTGGCCACCCCGAAGATCAATTCTGCCGCCCGCCTATCGCCCTACGCACCCCCCTCACAGAACAGCAGTCGCAGCAGCGTATGGCTACGATCTTGGCCACCATCACGAAAGGCCCGACCACCTCTAAGACATGACGGATATTGGAGAATTATATAGGTACTCAATCCGGCACAATTTTCTAGGGGGAGTCTAATTGGCTAACCGACCCTAAATAGTGGTTCGAGCTAAGATACCTTATGAATGAAGTATGCTTGTTTTAAGTGCCCCCCCTCCTCGTCCACTCTTGAGTGCGATTGTATAGGGTTTTCGAAGACGGCTAATACCGGATTCCGGGCGGAAAGTATGAGTACGACCTCGGGTCGATGACACGTGCACTGTGGCACGGGCACTTATTTCCTATTTTATGAATTTCTGCGGGCAAAGCGTTGCAATTCTTCAGTCTGGGTTCGTGCCCTGATTGGGGGTGCTCTTGGACTTTAGCTACACAGGGGGGTTCCTCCTTGTTGATATAGCCTGTTGGCCTTTTGTTCCTGCAATCCTAGGGCCATCAATCAAAGCCCTTCTAATCCCTTCCACGCTCCAACGAACAAACCACCACATCCGCCCACAATTTCAGTAATTCGGTATAAACGCCTGATATTGCAATCTAGCCGCCCGTGCTCCATGAAGTATAGTCACGCCATTAGCAGCTTTTCTTTCCAAACTGCAACGGCCGCTTGCCAGAAACAGCACCCCGTACCTACAGAGCACCAAGAAACGACACTGGGAGTCCCGTGCTGCTCATAATTCCTAATGAAATGTCCGTTAATAGTAGCCGCTCATGAATGCCTTGCTAATACAATGTAGAAATTTTTGATGGTGATCGATTTTATGTAATATGCTGGCGTATTCCTGATTAGATTCCGGCCGTGTTGATAGTTGCCCAGTGCTGCGATATACCTATGTAAACCTAGTTTATAAACACCTAATGTAGTTGTATTACTCCTTGATTACGAAATGGATTCCCGCTCAATTAGGTATTACACAGAACGAACAAACGGGCATCTCTTGGGTTTAGCTGATATGTATGCTTGATGGTAAAGTTGAATCCTATACCGAGGACGCCACCCCCCAAATAGGGACAGCGTTACTTGATCTAACGTGTAAGCCGCGGAAGTGGATTCTTCACTCATGGACCTACTATCCCGTCAGCCGTCTTAATAGCTACGGATTCTAGGCGGCCCTTCCCATATGCGTACTGCTTCTCCTTCCCCTCAGAACAAGTATCTCATCAATGCTTCATCTTGAAATCGATAGATAGTGCAGGTAATTTCCTATGTTCATATTCTGTCATTTATAATACATATGTACATAAATCATATAAGCAGCACCGCCGACACCGGCTTCTAATGCCTGGGGGTGAAGTCACGGGGGTGACTCATGCCCTCGTCTCGCTTCAAGACCGAGGTGGCGACGGACGGACCCGGGATCTGGTAGGACTGCAGGTTGACCCAGATGTCGAGGGCGACACCGGGATCGGTCCTCTGGTAGAGCTGCGTTGCCGGAACGCCTTCAGGCAGGGGCCCGGACCCGGAGCCGGTAACCTGAAGGTTGATGCACTATCGAGGGGAAGTTAGCAGTTGTCCTCCCGTTCGAGATTGGCAACGCCCCTAGGGTTAACCAGGTACGGGCGCTTTAGTCCGGGGACCACGGCCCTCCGAGAGTGGCCGCGCCCGAGAAGGGGGGGGGGGGGGGGCCCCCCCCCCACGCACCGCTTACCTGGGGGTAGAACTCGGCGTCGCCGATATGTGCCCTATGCAGACCGAGCATCTCGTGCCGCAGGACGTAGTTGCCGCTCGGGATGTTCCAGGGCACCCGGACGGTGAAGGTGTCGATGAAGCCGTCACTCACGGTCTGGACGCCCTTGTGGACCTCGGTGGTGGCCCACTTCTGGCTGTCCCAGACCGGGGAGTCGGCCATCCCGCCCTGGACGAGGCCGCTCTCGTAGAACTTGAAGAAGCGGAGGCTGTTCTTGTCCACCTTGTCGCAGCCGGCGTCGCCGCAGGACGCGAGGTAGTGCATTATGGGGCCCGGGTGTTCGAACCCGCCGATCGCGTTGAACCACTTAAGCGTGATCTCGTCGCCCGCGTTCACCGGGACGGATGCCACGGCGTTCTGCGCGCCCCGGTGGCAAACGATATCGGGACTGCCAAGGCTCCCGATAGGGACCGGGCCTTCGTCCTCGGTGGTGAACTGCCAGGTGACGACCTGACTGAGGTCCTGGTCCGGCGCCCAGCGCTCGAAGCCGTGGTAGGACCTGCCGTTGACGATAACCTCCCGGACGTGGCCGTGCCCGAGCACCGCCGTCGCCGTGGCGGCGAGGCCTAGGAGAGCGGCGCTGAACGAAGGCATTTTCGTGACGGTCGGGGTGATGGCTGATTTCTAATTTCGAGCGGTAAGGGGTACGGTTATTGTGATAAGTCGTTTCTGGAATCGATCCGAGTAACGATCCTAGGTCGGCGAGTGCGCTCTCCGGAGCGGCTGGAACGAACCGGGAGCCTCGAGCCGTCTTTATATATGCCGTCATCGTGTCGAGACTCTACGTGGCTACAAGGAGTTGATGGTATTTTTGGCCCGTCGTCTGCCTCTGGCCGATCCCCGGTCCCTCGTCAGATCCGGATGCGGGAGGTCAACGGTGTAAGGGGCCGCAATAGGACGGCGGTCATCGAGAAAGGAAGCTGTCGCCCCAACTTCCCAAGGATCCAGGTCGATAGCCCAGCACGGCGTTTCACATCGAACACTTCGTTACGGTCCCGCGCTCGCTAAGCGACCGCGAGTTCTTCTCCCTTCCCTGGCGACTCCTACCAGTGTGGGGCCTTATTAAACCGGCCATCCCCCTGGCGGGACGGGCGTTGGAAGTTGGAATGGCTTTTGGAGCTCTCCTGCCAGGAACGGGATCGTGCGAAACTGGCGTATAATCCTCGATTCCGACCAATATCCCCATAAAGCAGCCAATCGGCCGCGTCCCCCGCTAGGCCAGCGATTGTGTAAGGCTCGCAGGGATCGGAACTTACCGAGCAACCCGGACCTTGCTGGTGAATTACTGACCCGGGGCCGCATAACCACAATAGCCACCTCCCAAGGGCCTTGGCAACTATAAATTCCACGTGTGCCCCCCGGCCCGCCCAAACCGCGTTACCTCTTGGCATCTTCAACTTGCCTAAATAGGGTTCATTCCAGGGCAGCCCCCCGCGTCCAACATCCCATCAGGCCTGCACTCATCAAACATCGCGTTAGAGACTGCCGCCCAGTCCCCCTTGCAGCCTGAGCAAACAAGATCCTTGCATCTAGACGCCGGAGCTAGGGACGTAGTTCATATGGCGACCACGAATGGGGGGGCACGGGATTGGTTTACCGCACTCCGTATAAGCCGACTTCGATGCGCGGGAGTTATAGGTGAGAAGATAGCTTACCGCGCGTTTATGAGCAAGTACGTTCACGACCTGGGTTGGGGAGGAGCAAAATAGCCCGTGTTACACAATGCGCACATTATACGGAAAAGGAGCTTAGTATAAGTGATGATAAGCACTGCCACCTCAGTTAGTTGGCTCATAGTAACACGGTATATATATCTCAAGGCCTTCGAAGCGTTTATAGGATTGATATTAAAAGATACAATTATGAAATCTTACAAACCGAAATATTTTCCTGGCCCAAATTTAACCCCATACGTATATACGGCATAATGGGAGATGTACTTCATGACTCCTCTCGCATTAAAGCCCGGCTACGAAAAGGTTAATATGTGTAGTACACTAAAACGAGAAGTCCTTGGTTAGTTCGGAGGCTGCAATGTGTCCCCGGATCAGGGTCCGATACCATGGCCCTCCCTAACCGAGAACGCTAGTTGCATGACAGCTATTACGACGCAGTAGGCGAATTGTAATACTAAGTAAACGCCCGAACAAACATAGACCGGCTCGCATCAATATCTATGAGTCCGCGCTTTTGACTTAAGAGCACTTACCAGGCGTTGATTAAAGGGAGCGGAGTGTTGTCTTCTACTGCTCCGACAGAAGAGCCGAATAGGCGCGGGGCTTTGGACCGCGAGACATCGTTGGCCCACGTGTCGAGTCCGGTCGACCAACGGGATATCCATGCCTCCTCACTTCACGACAAAACTACCGTGCCGCCAAACCTAACATATGTCCGAGTCGATACCTGGTGATGCCCCGGTGGCGTGTATGGGGATTGTTCTGAAACCAGCCGCTCGGGAACCGGGCGGTGTCGGGGTGGTCAACGACCACTTCCCGGATTCTCGAAGGGACCGGGACTGGTACTCGGCCTAGGGGGTCTTAAGCATGCTCTTCTTACGCTACCATAGTTTCTTCCGTTTCCTGTTTGCCATTTTTGCACGCATCGAGCAGGCCGAATGGAAAGCCCCCGACCGACTGTGAATTATAGGGGTGTAGGTTAGGGTAGGAAAGAGCTCTGTCGGAAGCTGACCACTAAACCCGATCCCAGTGTTCCTACATCGCTTGAGAGGGATAGCCCGGGCTTAGGCTCCAAGGGCTGAGCATGCTGTTGCGTTACGCAGATCTTACTCAGGCTAAGACTCGGCAGAGAACCGACAGCTCCGAATG
This sequence comes from Monosporascus cannonballus, assembly GCA_004154925.1. Taxonomy (NCBI): domain Eukaryota; kingdom Fungi; phylum Ascomycota; class Sordariomycetes; order Xylariales; genus Monosporascus; species Monosporascus cannonballus. Next base: position 26,400 of record QJNS01000189.1, on the reverse strand, counting down.
AGTTTACATGGAATTCGGCGGTAAGGCGACTAACGCAATCGCCCCCAGGTGCCCGTTTGCGGTCATGCCCCTAATCAAACACATTCGGGACGGAAACATCGGGTCCGTGATCCCCGTCGGCTGTTTCTATTAACATCGCCGTTTCCTGGGCAGAAAGAACCCTTCGCCAGTGGAGTAAGGGCATTCAGCTTCTCGGCTTCAGACGTCTCTCGACCCACATCTCCATCAATCTCGACGAGCGCAAAGCAAGCGACTTGGCTTTGTCTGTCGTGGCCTTCTCGGCTTCCTCCCTGAACCTCTTGAGCCAGAACAGCCACCTGTCCGACCGCAGCCCGGCCTTGCCATCGTAAAGAGGCCCGGCCCGTAACGATCGCTCGTCCGCCTTGCTCAGCGTTGGATCGGGCGTCCGGACGATCGACTCTGCGAGTATCGGACCCGCATGCTCGATGTACATCGCCGCCGTGACGAGGTCACGGTTCAGAGCGTTGGGGGCCTTTGCACTCGTATCTTCCTCCAGCGCATCACGCAGCATCCACACCACCTGGTTAGTATAGTCGACGACGCCCGCGCTAATCAGCTTCGCCGAGAAGGCGTGAAACCTCACCCATTCCCTGTCGATAACGGCCTGCTCCTCTTCTTTCTTGGAGGTCCCTGGCCCATTCAAGCGTTCGCGGAACGCCGCGCCGAGAACCGGGAGATCGGTCCAAAGGCGGCTCTTTAGGCTACGTGAGTGATCTTTCTCCTCCCCACTAAGCTCGAGGATTCTCGACTCACATCCCAGGCTCGCAAGCCCGTGTCGGGTAACAGTGTCAGTTCTCTCATGACCTTCACCAGCCTATCCATAGCCGGATGATCATGGGGGATCTGGACCGCGACGTTGATTATATCATTCCATAACGAGAAGAGGAATCCGTCGCCGAGTGCGTTGCCGCCGTCCGCCGGGTCCGGGACTAGCTTCGAGACCGCGACGGCTGCCTGTGCTGCCGTCGTCGAGCTCTCCGGCACGATGTAGTCGTTGAAGATATCGAACACATTCGCACTTATGCGCGCCTGTCCTTGCGCGTCCGTCCGTTCCAAGAAGTTCGTCATGTCGAGGAAGATACGCGATTGCATCCGTGAATGACTCTGGGCGGATAAGATACAGGTATCCTCTGGAGCCGTATAGCCTTGGATTCGTATGCAACCATTTGACGCCACCAGGGAACTGATTAACTCGATAAGGAGCTCCAAGGCATGTGGGGTAGTATTGCCATGTGATTTGTTCTTCGCTAGCCACCCCCCACCCCCCGCGCCCCTACGGAAATCCCCATGTCGGGGACGTGCGTTGCCCTTCTTACGACACTTGTGCTGAACGTAACTAGGCGGATTTCTGTTTCCGTAACAGGCAGGACAGGCCAAGACGGGACCCGCACGCCCGAAAAAGACAGTAGGGATAATCCCGAGGTATCGCCATTTTCTGGCCCAAGAAGCACAACTTAACGTCTGTTTGACCGCCCTAGGTCCCGCCGTGGGTTCTCTAGCACCTTGCCTAAATTAAGGCCGGGCCCGCTTTTAACCCTAAAGGCTAAAAGTCGTCATCCTCGACACCCACCGACTTTGCCCACTGTTGCTGTTTATCAACGGCCATAAGCACCTTATATATCCTCGAGAGGAACTATGAGCCGGCAGCCTAACCTTGTAAAATCTCCGTAGTCAAGTACTGCCAGCCGCGTTGTTCTGGGTTTGCCGTCTAGACGCACATCCGCTTGCTCCGCCTTCCTCGCGCAAGCATCCCTTCGCGGAGCCGCAGAGCCCTCCTCTCTATTCTATGAGCCTAGCGGTGGTGCGGCCGTTTTACGGGGGCCGGTTGCGTTACGTACTTGTCAGTGCGGAAATGGCCGAGCGGCTTTAAAGCCCTGTCTGAAGGCACCAGATGGACGAACCTAGCTTATTGCCAGGCTCGGTGACCTTGCGGTGCTGCTAGGGCCCAAAGCAAGGAAATAAGGCGTTTGGTCTGGAATGAGAATCCTCCTCCATCCGGAACGGAAATGTACATTGTCTAGAGGATGGTGCGCCGCAAGCTGCAATCTACTACTGCATAATCCCTGTTCCGCAAACCTCGCCCGTTTTCGTCGGCAGTCAACTCCGATGCACTAATCCTTCTAAGCCTCGTCCTAGGCAGCGAGATGGTGGCGCAGCAAAACGATCAAAATTATTACTATGTACTGTCCTTCTCATCTGGGTTTCGAATGGATAAAGCTAGGGGAGGTGGCTCCCCACATGGCGTTCGATGATGCAGCGCTCAATCAGTCCTAGCAGCTAACGCTGGGCAATTGCGATTGCTTCAGTGGAACCGGAATTGCGGGTGACCTCCCATGTAAGTTGGGACAGCATACAATTGTTCCAGCAATTACGAGTTTAGTAACTCGGTCAAGTCTTCTAGCGAATTACCTCCAGCACTTACGTTGCGCTATAGGAAGCGTCGAAAGTAATTTAGGAAAGACATGTAGAGCAGTCATCAAGACATCAGTGTATTCTAAAGGGTATCAAGCTAAGATAACGGGCCTCCTCTCCATCCTAAGAGCGCTTGCCGAATTCAAAAGGGTATTGTCCGCGCCGTACTCCAAACACCGGAAGTGGGGGAAAAAAAATGAAATGATAAATAAAAAAAAAACAAAATAGGAGGAAAAAATAGGAAGGAAAAAAAAGGAAAAAAAATCCATAAAGACAAAACACGCCGAGCCTTTCCCCGGAACCAGAAAGTACGTCAAGCTGAAGAGACGAAACCCAACCAGATATGACGCATCCAGCGCGAATCAGGTACGACGCGCAACTATGCTCGCCTCGTCCTCCACTCCTCCAGAGCGGTGACCCCTTCCCATTTTTCGCCCAGGTGGCCCGCAAGGATCCCGTTACACGCATGGAGGCGGGCATACAGGTGGGTCTCGTTTGTGGCAGCCTTCAGGGCCTGCCCGATGGCCTCGAGGGCGTTCAGCCCGCTCGCGCTGCGCACGTAGACGTTGGCGCCGAGCTCGATCAGCCGGTCCAGGGCGACCTGCTTGCCCAACCGGGCGGCCATGTAAAGGGCCGTCTCCCCTCGGCGGTTGCGCGCTTCCATGTCGGCCCCGGCCTCGACTAGCCTCGTGATGATTAGCCTCAGCTCCCTGTCTCCCCTGGTCCCGTCGCGGGTATGCTTGACGAACGCCATCAGCGGGGTCAGGCCCGTCTTGTCGTAGTGGTTGACGTCGACCCGGGCGTTGATGACCCCTTCGAGCAACTCCAGACGGTAGCTGAGAGGGCCCTCCTGAAGCTTGGGTTCCATGTCGTTCCCGAGCTTTCGCTTCATCGAAGGGGGCCGGGCGTGGTCTTCGATCGACCGGGTGCCGAGCACGACCTCCGCGAGACAATGAAACGCGTTCCGGCCGTCGGAATCTTCCGAGCCGGGATTCGGTTGGCCGTCGACGCGGATGGCGTCCGTGACGATCTTGAGCAGCCCGGTGTTTGGGCGTATGCGCGCGTCTCCCGGATCCTCGGTCGGGATCGTGAGCGCGGTAGGTCTTCCGGGGTAGAGCCTGTGAATCGCGATCGCTCGTCGGAAGCGACCCGCCGAGCGGGAATCCATAGGTTTGCGGCCGAAGGCGTCCCGTCTGTTGAGACTCTTCATGTCGAACGGATGCGCCAGCTCCCTGATCCGCTCGTGGCTCACCCGGTTCTCCCGGAGGAGGTGGAAGAAGCTGCGCCCGTAGACGTCGGTTGCGAGGGCGTCGAATTTGTAACGGTCGAGTGCGGCGAGGAGCTCGCTCAGGGACGACGAACACTCGCCGTACCATAATCGGTTGAGGACGTGGAGGAGCGTCTGTCCGGCGGTGTTCCTAGAGCAGATCGTCGCCCCGAGTTGCCCGGACGCCTCGAGTTGCCCGGACGGCGGCCTGACGTGGTCCAAGAGGGCCTGTGGAGAGCATCTGGCAGCGATGAAATGGAAGGCGGTGTTTCCGAAATCATCCGTGGCGCCGAAATTCAAGCCGCGGAGGTCCCCGGGAACATCCAACCCCGCGGAGCAGTGGCCCTTGGACGGCCACAGGTTCGGAGCCGACAGCGCTTCGATGGCCGCCTTGCGCGAGCCGCCGTCGCTATCCTCGGATGACGTCGAGACGTGCTGCGCCTCCTGTTGCATGAGGTCCGTGTTCAAGAAGTCGCCGGGGACTATGAGCAGGAGGCCCTCCGAGCCTTCTCGGCCGGGCCAGGCGGGGAACGACGGGAATGTGGGTGAGGCGCTGACGTTGGCGTCTTTGGGGATTGTACATCGCTTTATGAGGTGGAAAGCCGCCTTAACTTCGGCCGGGGTCGCGTCTCTCAGCCGCGCTCGGAAGCTGCTGGTGACGCTCAGGTCCGTCGAGTTGGTCAGGCCACTGTCCTGCCGCTGCGATCCCTGCCCCCGGAAGGAGCGCGGGAGGAAGGGGGGCATCGGCGGGGACGGGTTCGCCCGCCTACGCGGGTCCGGCGCCGGTAGGTCGGAGAGGGGCTCGTGCGTCGGACGCAGGTCCGCATCGGCCCAAAGCTGATTCGGTCGGGCTAGCGTGGACGCGTCCGACTCCGCAAACGAAGGACCTCGCGATGGATCAAGGGTCAGGCCATCGAAATTGTCAAAGTCGTGCATAGTCGGGACGGTAAGGTTACTGGCCGTGCCATCGTTCCGGGCCGGCTCCTCTACCGCCGCGGCTGGTCCCCTCTTACGCTTCGACCCGCGACGGCACGCCCTGAGCCCGGCCATGCGCTTATCCTGTTCACCGGAGGTCCTAGGCTTGATCCACCTAGGATCGTGCCCCAGCAGGGTATGCAGCCACTTGTTGGCGGCTTCCTTCCTGCGAGGCCAGCCATTAGCAACGCTCAAGACGACGAGGACGGAATAGAGAGGCGTACCCTGGTTCCCAGGCATGGTCCGCCAACACGTTTATGATCTTCCTGACCGGCAGGGTCGTATAAACGTAGAGGCGTATCAACTTGCGGGTTCGATCATCCGTCCAATCCTTTGGTCGCCCTCCACGGTGGTTACCGGTAGAAGTGTTGGTTGTGGTCGGCGAGGCTCCCTCCATCGCGGACAGTACGGCGGGGTAAGTAGGGAGACGGGAACACAACCGAGCGAGTACTCTGGGGCTAACTGGAAGGGAGCCCTGCCCGGTGGTAGAGGGGAGAGAGAACAGAGGTAATGGATCATGTTGGGCAAGCCTGGTGGTTAGGAGATGATAAATGGTTGTGAGGAGAACGGCCGGCGAGACGAGCTGAGCGCGTAGGGCAACGTTCTAGGCAATAGGTCGCGGAGAGGGCACCGATGGGCGCCCAGCCTAGGCCGGATTAATGGGCTGGGAGTAGGACAGGGGGGTTACGACTGATAGGGTGTCGGGATCCCAATTCATCCCCCCAGTTGTCACTGATCCCCACAGCGGGCAGGGGTGTGTCGACCTGATCCGTTCTACTTGAAGGATTGCTACCACAGTACTTCATTCTGTCCGAATGAGGGTCTTCTGAAGTCTCGTGAAGCGACTCCCGAGGCAATAGAGGTGGTAGAAGCAGTGCAATGCGCGGGTCTCGACCTGCCACCAGGGATTCTTAGAGCACTCGAATGCCAGGCCGTAGAGGATTGAGCTTTCCTTGTCGGGCCATTTCTCGGCCGCATCGAAACGAGGAGGCGGGGAAAGCGTTTGGGTTTCCCTTCTCTCGCTTTACATGTTTCACGTTCTCGCGAGGGAGCCTGGGCTCTTGGTGCGAGACGAGACCTCGAGGGACGGGGCAGACAAACTCAACCGAATAACAAAGCAGGCTGACTCGACGACGTCGAGATACGGGGTCGATTTGTAGTGTCCCGTAGAATAGCGAATGACGTCTTACTCTTGTTGGGGATGTCTTAAGGCAGCCTTGAGGCTATGCTGGACGGCTGTGGCTGTTCGCGTGTTCCAAGTAACTAGGCTGTGCACCGCTTGTCATGCCAGCGCTTAAGTGTAGAAACATCGCAGACCGAAACATTTGCGTGACGGAAGGTCCTTCGAATCGACGGATCATACCCTGGATGTGCGGGCCGAACCATGGTCGCGGACTACCTACTGCGAAGCTCTACGTGGGTACCCACCGAAAGGTCATACCAGGCAACCGAAGGCAAGTCGGCGATCGGTCAGCAGTTGCCGATAGCCCCCCCCCCGGCGCCAACAAATTAGGTAAGCGGAGGTCACATCACGGCGGCAGGCGCTTGGACTGCCTAAATTTTACAATTGCCGTTAAGGTGCGTTGGCAGTCGTTCTCGAATGCGGCAGCCAAGCAGCTGACTTATGTAATCGCTCAGGGCAACTGACCGCCTTTTTATGTCGTTATCTGTCGTGTTATCACCGCGGCACCGTCGACGATACTTCGACTATATCTCAGTGAATGTAGCAGATTCTTCGAAGTTGACGCTGTTTCTTAACGTCGCCATCTCCGACTGACGCCCGTATACAAGGCACTGCTATATTGACACAACGCGAGGCCGGGTTTAGCTGACATAACTTTTCGCCTTTAAGCCATTAAAGGCATATTAAACATTCCGAATACCAAACTCCTATTTCCGCCGTCCCTAAGCAGGGTTGGCCTCTTCCGGCCGAGCTTAGGTACACCTAAGTGTAGGGAGAAGCGCTGTGATCGCATCTGCGTGCGCAACAGCGACGGCTCGATGATTCCATCAATGCAGACCTGATCGGCCAAGTCCAAGGTACAAGCGATGTTTCTGAGAGCGTGAAACTGGGAGAAACAGGGTGGTGAAGATCTGCCGGGATCTGCGGGTACGCGTCCTCGACACCCTCGTCTTCACCCTGCGCTACCACATCGACCACCCCACAAGCTTTCGCTATCTGGCGGGCAGCACCAGGAATATTGAGTTCTGGACAGCGACGCGCACTCTGTATCTTCCTCACCATCACCACGTCGGCGGCTCGGACTGGTTAATAATTAAATCGCCAAGCTTACTATTGCCGTGCCTACTTAGGTTACTTCCGGCGGGATCCCGATACCTGCGAGATGCACGACCCCAGAGGGGGGTTTGGCAGATTATAGTATTTCTACATCGGTTGTTAGCGTGAATGGCGGTCGGATTCTTCGACTTCCACCAGGAGATATACCTACCCAGATATACAGGGGGTAGCAACGGCGCGGGGCCTGTGGAGAGAGACGTAGCTTGGCACAGGCTACGATTGTCGAGTGACCCCTAGCCATTTCTGCTTCATAGCCACCACGTTTTGTTTTAAAGTATAACAAGGTCACAGAGTGTCATGGTAGGGGAGAGGGCTTTAGTAGTCAACTTCGTCAGTAGGTACCTGACCACCACCCACGACTGCGTGCCCAGCTCTCAGCTCCGTACTTAGACTAGTAGGGTATCGACGACCATCAGAACCCACAGAGAGCTAAGCGGCATCTGACTGCATATAGACGCATGCACGGGTGCACGGGTGCTTGCATTTGCAGACTAGATGGAAGGGGAAGAAATGGGGGCTTTGGTTGATTTAATACACTTTCCCATTGGGGAATATATCGCAGGCGAAGTGGAGTAAACTTCCAGAAGTCAAGTACTCATTCCAACACCACATCCGTGTGGAAATATTCGCCACCCTAGGGCGGGCCTTCATCGCTTTTCGGGAGCAAGAGCGAAAACGATTCGGGTAGGCATTCGAAATGTAGAATCTATCACAGACCGCTAGCTCTTTTTCCACTTTCAGACGCTTACATGTCCGAGTCTCGGGGTTGAGTCCGCATGGGATATAAGATGGCGGCCGTCGCCAGGGAAGTGGAGGATGGTGTATAAGTCGTGATCTCGGTACCTCCTCCAAACTCCTTTCTACGGATGCCTTCTCGGAAGATTGTGACATAGTGCTGTTGATACAACACCGGTATTGCTGCAGGTCGCAGTCCGACACCAATACCTGATACAGTCTTGGCCCATCGTCCCATCAGTCAACGTCAAGCAACTCGTCAAGCACCCCGTTAAGCGAAGATACCCATCAAGCGAAGCACTTACTCCAAGCCATCATGCCGAAGAACAACTCCGGGTATGTCCCCGCCCTCGCCGTCCACTGAAACCTTTGACCGGGGACTAACTTAATCGTCGAAGCTCATCGCGGAGCCACTCCTCGTCCTCGTTCCAATCCGCACTCGGACGCGTGCCGGCGGGCGGGAGCAGCATCGCGGACTACACGAGACAGAGCAACTCGGCGGAGAGGTTCTGGGTCACCGGCCAGCCGAGCGGGCGGTCCGGGTCGACGATGGCGCGGGACTTGGCGGCGTGGGATGCGCGGTGGACGGCTGGGGGGCGTCCGTCGTGATCCCCATCCGGGCCCGACCGGAGCGGGACCGGCAGGTATCGTCTCCCTTTCCACAGGCCCTCACACCATGGACGCACTGTACATTAATGTAACTCGGATAAAACGCTCATGGGCGGGGAACAGTTGGAAAGATTTACGTTGTTATACCCCTTCCCTTGATTTCTTCCTAGCATAGGTAGCCCCCAAGCCTTGGCCGAATTCTCCGGCCGGCACCCCGCATCTCGGCTCCTATTGCTGCTTCGTCTTCCGTCTTATGGGCCGCATACGCACCACCGCGACGTGCGACATAGATGCTTCCTCAGCTCGTCGCCAATCCACCAGCCCGGCTGGTCCTAAAGGGTTCCCAAGTGCTAATCACGCTGAAGGGCGCTGTTCTAGAGGTCGAGGCGCCTGGCTCTGCGTAGCATCCCGAGCGGAGATGCAACCCTTCGTTGATATCCGTGAAGTGACAACAGCGTAGGCCAATCGATCCTCAAGGGCGGTCTCGATCATGGAGCATTATTATTCGTATTAGCTCTTGTAGCTAGAGTACAGCTATCGCGACAACCGGCGACCGCATTCAGCCACCCTGTACGCCCGTCACGTCCTATGGTACAGTCCGTTAGCTTCCGGGTAAGCTCCGGCGGCAAATACATCCTGTGCTCTCTCCGCATGGTACATAATAACATTGACCGTCGTCCTCGACGCAGGAGAGGGTTTCAAGCATCCACCGAGCCCAGCGGTGGTTCCTCGGGATCGACGCCCGTCTCCCCCACGAGGATCTCGTTCAGCGTGGTGCCGTCTCGTAGATAGACCCATCCGCCAGTACCGGTGCCCTCCTTCTGATCCTGACCGTCGCTAACGATCACATAGTCGAAACGCTTCGGGCCGGAGATGGGCGACGAGAGCCATATCTGCTTGTTCGGGGGCTGCCTGTTGATGACGTAGGTTCCGAGCGCGCCGATGTTGATATTCATGACGCCGGCCTAGAAGCGGAAGAGACGTAAGCGGGTGACGGAAACCGAAGCGGTGAAAGGAAAAGCTGACACTGTATTCGACGTCCAGGTCGTCGCGCTCATCCTGAGCCGTCTCGAACTTGCTCAGCAGGTTGTCCAGATACTCGTCGGATAACTCGTGATACTGCGCATCGGTGATCACTGCGGGCTTGACCCGATTGAGAACATCCGGCGAGAGAGGCAGTGCGCGGAGCGAGCTCGTCGAGAAGGAGGCGCTCGAGGCGACCGGCCTGTGGGAAATCACACGTGTTCGGGAAGGGACGAGAGGTCGAACTATCGCACTACCGCCGCGTCCATCCGCCCTGAGTGCTCGGCTGGCTGATCGGCCGAGTCTCGCGATGTTCGATCTGGTCATGGCGGCTCAAAATGTGGCCGCGGGCTACGGGGGTTCTGTAGTTTATCGAGACCGACGGAATGCGGCTGTCTGAACACTGAAGTGTCAGGTCTAGGGGAGCTAGCGGTGCACAATGGAGGTGAGGGGGGGGGGACGAAAATCAATGTGACGAGAAGACAGAGCTTGTTCGCGTGCGGGTATGTATGTAATACTCGGAGACGCCAATGAGAACCTTGACGAAAGCTCGGGGCAGAATGTTGCGTGCTAGGTCCCCCACACGGGGCCCCGTTAGGTACGCATCGGCTACCCCCGCTAAGATGGGGCCGGAGAGATGGCCCAAGCTCCTGTCCTCGGCCACTAACGGCAACCAATGGTACCACAGTGCAGGGGCATTTCCTATTAGCTTCCTCCAACCTGGTTCACTGCACGTCATATAGGTCCGGGTACGGATTTGTATTCCGACAGGCATAAGCCAATGGTTTCGTCATGCTTACATAGGAGCAGTATCGGGAGCTATGAAAAGTCGATCTGGAAACGAGTGGTTTATGTACGTCACATACAATTTCTACGGGGCTCTACATTTTAACGTTAACCTTTCGTGGCAACTCCTGGACCTGTGGAGGCAAACTAACAGAAATGCCCCTAGTTACTATAAGATCCCACGTCGCATCCATAACCACATCGTTCCCGTTTCTTTGGACAACATCACGCGGTTGGAGATCCCTTACAAATTTCGATAGAAGCCTACTCATGTTTCACCATCCAGGCAGGCTCGTCCAACAATGTGGTTTCTTAAGGTTGTATACATGCGGTGACACCCAGTCATTTCAGGTTCTCTTGCCGTGCCTCGATGGCGATAGCAGACGGCGACTAGCTAGAGAGGCAGTCGACTTCGTTCAGTATGCTGTGTGGATGGGATTTTCTAGGAGCTTGCGATCATTACCTTCGGTGCTGTTAACCGGCATAGCCCAGTACTTCATTAAGCCCATTCTGTTACTGGCTATTGGCAAGGTAGGTTTTGGTTACCCGGGGGGGTGCCTAGGCTACATCATGACATATGGAGGCGGGGAGAGAAACAGCTCCTTGGTTACACTCAATTTAGTGAGCAGTCAAGGGGTAAGAAGACTCGCAACTGAGATACATACAAGGAATCATCAGAGAGTGGGAGGGTGGTTACAATAGGGATGCATCAGCAGCGCCGAACCACCCTGCGAGCCAACCACAAACACTTGCCCAGGCTGACACCACGTCAATATTTTTTCCCCCCGTGCCTCCGGTTTATTTTCTTTCAAAGATCTCTTGCCCTCTTTCCCGTTATTTTCTGTATTCTCAGTACCCGTTCCAGTGCGCTACCGAGAAATTGTACACGCAACGCCCTTACGGCCGGCCCTTAAAGAAAGTAACGGCGAATCGGGAGTTCGCGGAGAAGATTACCGGATTTCCATGCTCGTTGTCGACGTAGACATCGCTGAGGTTGACTTTCGACAACAGATAATCCCTCGCGATGGCCTCCTGCCGGATCGTGACGTCCCCGATGGCCCGTATGACCTCGGCCCCGGACTCCTTGGTGTCGTACGCTTCCCGGGGCGCGCCGTCGAGCACCCAGTTTTCGAAGCCCCTGAACAGCCCGGATCCGTCGAGCGCCCGCACCGTCGCGGCACCGTCGCAGCCGCGGATAAGGGATACGTCGCCCCAGCCGCCGCGGTCGTCACCGGCCGGGAAGGAGAGCTCGACCCACGTGCCGAGGAGCTGGGGCTGGCCGCTAAGGTGCGTCTCGTCGGTGCCGCGGGTCACGCGGCCCTGGAAGCCGGCGGGCAGGGACACGAATCGGCTACCGCGGGCGGGCATGGAGAGATACGCGTACGGGATGCTGTCGCAGCTGTTCCAGTAGAAGTAGAAGCTGCGCACTTCGTCGTCGTGGTTCATGAGCTTGATGCCGGGACCGGGGGCTTGTTCCCGATCTTGGTCGTTGTTAGTGGGGCGAGTAGCCTGCTGCGGACAGGTCCATGTGATTCCACGCGAACTAGTCTTGTCGTTTCTCGTCTCCGGAAGGCTTCCCGTAGGGCTGGCCTGTGACATCGTGGCCCGTCCGACACTTGCATCGACATCACGCTGGCGGGAAGGCGGAACTTCGAGTTCGAGTACGACGGTCCTGATGCTGCGGGATGACGCCACAGACACGGCGGCCAGTAGACCAACCACGATGCGGAATATTTGGAACATTTTGAGTAGTTAAACGCTTCTGGAGGGGAGAAGACCCTGGCTATCTTCGAGACCTACCCAACAGGAAGATGGTGAGCGGCCGAATATTTCGAGATTCGAGGGCGATGCTTTGGTCTTCCGGTCTACGCTGGATGTTCGACAGGACAGATGACTCCTTATATGTAACCACGTCTCAGGTCCTCCCACAGAATGCCACGACATATTTTAGTAACGGGTCCATGGGTGGGACATCCGACTCTTTGAGCAAACACCCGGTATACAGCTGCGTCGGACTCTGCGAAGGGAATGAGAGCGTGGTCTGACGGCACGATAACGAAAAGTATCACGGTTCGGATGAATAGTGATTGCTAGCGACGAGAGGCCGCGTCCGCCTCGTCCCATCGATGTGGTATAGGTCGCGCTCGACCAAGTTACCCAACGGCGAGGGAGCCATCGGTGCATTGGTTTAATGAAGCCGTGCCTGGCAGGAGAAGCAACACGTCATCCGATACTGCCGTGGTTTAGGGGCACTGTCATCTCAACAAAGGTCACGAGCGGGCTAACATCTGCAACAAAATTGAACCTCAAGGCTAAGTGTGGCCCTAATGTGGGAAGGTTGGGAGATTCTACTGACCTGCCCCAGATGCGGCATTTGTGCCATTGTACAGAAACATACGTTCCATCGGGCATCGACTCAATCGTCGGCTCCCGACACTGGTCCTCTAAAGGCCAGAGATTGGGACCCATGAGGTCCGGCCCTTCACTATCCGCCATCCGCCGTCTTCGGAAACACCAAGGTAGGCTTCCAAAGGTCGGTAGTAGTTCTATATGGGGTTTATAGACTCTCCGCGACAAGGCCCGGGGATGTTGGTTCTGAAATTGGGTCAGCAGGGGTACGCCGATGATTGGCTGAAGAAAATAATTATCGGAATCGGAGATCCATAACCATCGCATTTCTAAGGAGACGTTGCATTCCAGGTGCCAACCTCCCTCCCCCCCCTCCCCCCCCTTCCTAAGTTAACCCTATAGCCGGCTCTATACGACGATGCCTTCAAAGAAAATCGCCGACCTGTATTGCACGCGTTACGTCGAGATATTCAGCTAAGGGGCGGGCGGCATTGCACAACCGCATTCAAACCTGTCCTTGCCCTGCCGCCGACGTAACACAACGGGCATAAAACAAGGTTGGTTTGATGTTACAAGGCTTGTTATGCTTTTATCTGTAGACGGACACGCGCCGTTTGGGTCGAGCCCCTATCAGCTGCCATGTACCTGGTTCGCGAAGACTTGCACACTGACGCTGGATGGCCCAAATCCCCGATCTCTCTGCCCACTGAATTCTGTCCACTGAATTCTGTCTGACTATCACGATATATAATTTACGCCAGCGCCACGAGCCTTGCTCCCGGCGCTACGATTGGGTACTGTTAGGCGTGCGACTATGCTGGGAAGGGGTGTACGCCTATTACGGAGCTCGGTATGAATCATAATGGATCAGCGACGCCATGTGGGGCCTCCTCGTCGCTGGTTGAGAAGCACGTAGCACAGCAAATGAAAATAGGTTGGCCCTGTCTGGAACCCAGGGACTCTGCGAATCCCTATGAATCACTCTCACTCATGCTTAATCCATGGTGAGCCGGGTTGACTTAGGACCCCTCCAGAGAACCTGGCGCTAGCCTTTCACGCACGCCAACGTCGAGATGGATCTTGCGAAGGGAGAACCGGGGAATGATAGGGAGAGGATGATTCATTTCGATTCATATACTGTCAACCATGAGGGGCGATAATTCATGTGGAAGTAGATGAGCGTCGGTAGGATTTAGGTGTATATTAAGGCACGAATGAAGTTTCCCGAAGCGAACGCCTCTCGAGCTGAGCAATTAAGATGCGTGATCCGTCCTACAACCTATACCGGCCATGTGTGATTATGGTTAAGTTGTGGTAAGTGGGATTCTGCAATTCAACGACCCTACGGATCACATACGAGATGACGGAATCGTTCACTAAGCCGAACATCAATTCTGCTCACGTAACGCGCCATCAATCACATGAGAGGGCATCACGAGCCGACATCGTCTGAGAAACAAGCAACTGCGACCAATTAGACATGGCGTTCGACCTCTACATACAGATCCGATTCCGCTAACCCTTCGCACCCGTCCCCGCAGATCCCGGTTTCAGCTGCAACATGCTCCTGAGCGCCGCCGTCTCGGCCTCCTGACGCGCGAGCCGGATGCGCAGGTCGTCGCGCTCCTGCCTCACCTCGGCCAGCTCCGACTCGAGCTCGGTGATGCGGTCGATCCGCTTCTGCCGGTACTTGCGGGCGGCCTCGTTGTTGCGCTGGCGCTTGATGGCGGTGATGGGGTCGACGGGAGACAGGGAGCGCTTCTTCCCCCGGGGCTGCTCGGGCGGGGGAGGCTCCCGGGATAGTGACGACAAGGGAGCGAACAGGGTCCGATCTAGAGGTTCATACGGCATGTCCGGTTCTGGGGGGGCGAGCTCTAGAGGACTCGGGTCGAGATTGTAGCTAGGTGGTGTGACTTGATGACGTGCTACGTTAGTCCGGGAGGGGGCTGCATGGGGTAATATGTCTATATTTGCACGTACTGTTGACATTCTCGTGGCATATATCGTTCAACGTATCTCCGAAGGGGAACAGTCCGTGGGGTCCAACCGAGCCCGGGAACGGCCAGTCGGCTCCTCCTATTATTCCCCCTCCAGAGACATCATTGCCCACGTCTCCCGCACCGTACAGTAGCCAACCGCCGGTCAAGGGACCGATCGAACCATTCGGGGTCGAGAGCAAGTCCGCCGGTCCCGGAGCGGAACAAGCACCCCAAATAGCCGGGCTGGCGACGTCAGCCCGGTTCGGATGAAGCGATGAACTGGCGGGGTGGGCGGGAGGTGAGGGCGGCCCGGATGCACATGGCGGCGGCGAGAGTTGCTGCGGCCATTCCGATATAGTAGAACGGCCTCTTCCCGAGGCCTGGGGGTAACTATGGAGACAAGCGAGGGAAATTGGGTGCGGGCGCCGTCGCTTTCTCAACGGCGCGGTATGAGTAGAACGGTGTTTCCCTACTACGAGGTAGGTCGGCTTACGGATAAAGAGGAGAAAGGGAGGAGGATGGGGAGAAGGGGGGATGCCAAATAAAATGAGATTGTTTAGCGTCTGGAAGTGCGGCTGTGGCTTGGGGCTTTTCGGTGTGGCTCATGCCTGGGAACTTAATAAGCCTCATCGGTTTGAAGGACCCGGCCTTCTAAGAACACTCCCTGGTGTGACAGTATATAATGTACCTACGTCGGCGGTGTCTTTCCATCAGCCCCACCATATATCTTCACCAGCTTCACCAACAAGGCGGCCTCGACGTAATCGCAAGCCATAGATATCCGGAACGGCCGGCCCAATATGATCAACGCCGTGTTGGTCTTCAACGGCCAAGGCCAGCCCCGTCTGACCAAATTCTACACTCAGCTCGTATGTTACCCGTGATATGCGTTCGATAATCGCGAGATGCCGGGAACCGAGAACGCGGAGCCGAGCTGACGGACAATAGGAGACGAGCATGCAGCAGCGCCTCATCTCCGAGATCTTCACCCTCGTCTCCAACCGTCCCTCGGGCGCGTGCAACTTCCTGCCCCTCCCGCCCCTCCTCGCCGCGTCCGGCACCTCGCATTCGGCGTCCGAGCCGCACAACGACGTCCCCTCGCTCGTGACGTACCGCAACTACGCGACGCTGTACTTCATCATCATCTCGACGTCGACCGAGTCCCCGCTGGCGCTGCTGGACCTCATCCAGGTGTACGTCGAGGCGCTGGACAAGCTGTTCGAGAACGTGTGCGAGCTGGACCTGATCTTCAACTTTGAGACGCTGCACGCGACCCTGAGCGAGATGATCGTGGGCGGCGTGGTCATCGAGACCAACCTCGATCGCATCGTCTCGGGCGTCAGGGCCCAGGGCACCGTTGCCAAGCGGCCCGTCAACGAGGCTAGGAGTTCGGCACTGGGCGCGGGCCTCGGTGGCATGGGCGGGAACTTCGTATGGCCGGGTCGGTAGATCTTACGTGCCTTGCGCACACGCGCACGGACGGGGGCCGGGGCGTTCAGGGATTTCTCATTGTCGGTCATGGAGGGCATAGCACGAAGAGAGGCGTATCGCATTGCTTTTGACACTGATTTGTATGATTATACATATACAATTGGGTATTTTCCCGACCTCCAAACCAAAACTCCAGTGGATGCGGGTCGGATACGATTCGTAGCACGGTTGTGGTACATGGGATCGCTATCTCTGGCCGGTTGCGGCCGGTATATTCGGGTTCTGCCGCCCGGATCGCTGATCTTGACCGGAGGAACCGAGCGCGCCCCGGAACTTGTCTCGAATCTTCACCCGTGTGTTAGACGGCACTCCGTGGTGGGCGAGGCGGATGCATGGATTCTTCCACTCACCCCTTGGAACGGCTGCTCTTCAGTCTCCCAGTCCATGAACAAGACGGAATAGACTAGAACAACTGCGGTAGGCTGTGAGCGCGCCTATTCAACTACTCGGAACGCGACCCGATCCAGTGCAACTCACATGTGACGCTTGAGAGCTGCGCCAATCTGACGAGCTTGTCCCATCTCGGCCTGGCGGTCGCGAGCTTGACTCTCCTCTTGTACCGGCGCTCGAATCGGAACTTCTCCTTCTCCGTGAGCTGGGAGAAGTCGGGCGGCCACACCTTCTTCGGCTTGTATCGGCTACTGAGATCACCGGCAAGAGGTGTTCGGGTATTTCTTATCGAGGGAGCCGCTGGCTTGCCAGCCAACCGCCGTACCAGGGTCGGGAACATGTTGCTTGGAAGCCGGGGGCGATTGCGATCCGGGTCAAGTCGCGATGGAGACTTCATTCGCATTCGTCCCACCAGAACGGTCCGCGCGATGAGCTTAAGCGGCGCTATATCGCTTACAAGCATAAAATAACGGATTATTTCGCTTACTGATGGAATGCTCGTATGCGGTATATCGACCCCTGCCACCATATATATGCTATCTACATAATCAACCACGGCCGTTCTTGTAGTCAGGCTCTGGACAAAATAATCGGGCTACCCCTAAAGGTGTTCAGGAATTATACCATGAGAATTGAATAATCCATATCCCGTTAACGATGATAAGGCTATTTAATCTGAAAACAAAAAGCCCCTGCTGTTATTCGATTTTACCGAAGGTGGTTTCCGTAGGTGCTTAATATGAAGATATAATGGCGATTAGATATACACCTTCGGAGTCAGAGGTGGCCCAACGATTGTGTCCAGTGCCCGATAGTGTAGGGGACCAAATATCCGGTACAACCATAATATGTTGATACTCCCGACATCTCCATGCAAGTCTGGTTCAGCTCTCTTTTCCGGTACAGGGTCACGGCGATCTTAGCGTGAAGGATGCCCTAGATACGAGCTAGCTATCTGTGAAGATTCATGAGACTCACAACTTCGTACACTAAAGCGCCGAGAGATGCACCGGCAGTGATCTTCATCGCGGCTTCTCAACAGATATCGAGTGGTTGCTAGTTTATGAGCTTTGTGGGCTCTGGGAACTCGCCATAATTCGCCCAACTTCAGACCCGTCTTCAAAAGGGGAAGGTCTGATACCAAAAATCGGCCGGTGACGAATCTATCGAGTCTTGATCCCATATCCCTCGAATTGATGGGAATATTAAGGCGGGGCCCAGCCGTAAGACTTAAGTCCCTATGATCAACTCTCGTAACATCCACTCCTCGAGACGTATTCGTCCCTTGCTGGTCCTTCCACCTGGCCCCCTCCCGAGGTTGTTTTCTCATTAGGATGAGCCGAGCATCAGTTCCCCTGCCCTCGCGACTGTTTCGCCCGTTTCGCCCTTAACGCCCGGTCCTCGACACTAACCACGTTACCGCCCGAGTCTATATCGGACACAAACTGGTCTAGGGCCCTTGATGCGAACTTAACAGTGCTCTGACTGACCCATTTTCTGTGATCACGTACGAGTGAGTAATAGCCGTTTCTAGATATTCTAGCGAGTTACAGCAATCGTTGGGCATGCTCCAGACGCTACTGTACCCGGTAGCGTGCGGCAAAATCCCTATAACTAGAAATATCGGGGGGAGACAATCGGAAGTTACTCACCCCCAATGCGTGGAGAACATATCGTCCTCGTGCGATATACCATCCAGGTCCTCCGCCGCGGCCTTGAAAATCACGAGGAACAGGGACTGGTAGACGTTGATACTGCCGGCTTTCGCGTAGGAGTCTATGATCCGGTTACTACTGGGCCTGGTCCCGATCTGAATCCGCCTAGTGCCCCAGGGCGTGCCGATCCCGGCCTTGAAGTCCGGCGTCGGTGCCGTGGGTTTCAGCCGGCGGCGTGTCGCGGCGCCGCTTAAGAGGGTATGCCTGAAATATGGCGCCCCAGAGGTGCGAGATCATTGGCCGACGAGTACATATTCCCGGTTCTTTTGTTCTAGGTCAGTGTCCTCTCTCGTCGTCTCGCGAGAAGAATCAGCACGCACGGGCTAGCCTCGCCAAGGCTATAGTTCCAACCCGCCTCGCTACCCGGGGGTAAGACACCGCGCTCCATAGTCGCGTTCCGATAATATGTGCTGCTCAGATCTAACGCATCGATAATATACCGCTCGATCATTTCGGTGAAGCTCCTCCCGGTTATTGCCTCTAGCGCGTACGCCAAGAGTTTATAGCCGGCATTGGAGTAGCCGGCCGTCAGGGACGGGGCAAAAGAAGGGGAGACGCCGGTGATCCGGGCCATGAACTCTGTCACGGTTGAACACTCGGGTTGAAATCGGAGTTCTGACCCCCAGGGGAGAATCTGAACGCACCCTCCCTTGTACAGGTCCTCCACTCGCCGCAGAACGGGATGTCTTCGATGGGAACGTTCGGAGGAAAGCCTATGGCTATAAGATCGGTAAAGTTGACTTCCTGGGTCAACTCCCCGAGGAGCGCATCTGGAAACATGTTGGCATCTCTCCGACTCGGTGGCGGCTGGGGTCCGATCACCGACAATCACGCACGAGTCCCGACATCTGGCTCGCGAGGGAGCCTATCGTTATAGAGTCCCAGTCCGTATCCGAGATGGGGTCCCCGGCCGCCCTGTCCGCGAGCTCCGGAACCCACCGGGAGACGGGGTCGTTTAGATAGGATTCCCCGGCCTCCGTGCAGGAAGGCGAGCATCGTGAATATCTTGGTGTTGCTCCCTAGCCTGTAGATGGTGTCTCCGTCGACCTCCTCGACGCCCGCCGTGGTGTCGCCGAGCCCGGGAGCTGTATGGTAGTGTTCCCACAGCGGGTCGTCGGACGAGGCCGGGAACACCTGTACCGACCAGGACGTCGCTTCCGGGTTCGCCCCCGGGGCAGATTCGCGCTCGAACGATGCCGTCAGTTCCGCCAGGGCCGTCCGGACGGTGGTTGACGACGCTGGGCCTGTGGGGACCGGAAGCCCTAGACCTTGATACGGGCAATGCGGAATGGCGCCCGCAACCCGGGGGCTCCGCGCCGCCAAGAGTATTGCTGCGGAAAGGGGTACGGCCCTCATGGCGCGTGCTAGGAATTCGATGCTTGATATCTGCTATAGAGACCGGCAGCAAGGAGCTTTAACAGAGACTCCTATAATCCCTCCCCTCCCCTAAATATCAAGGTCCCGAAATATTTAGCATGGCTATATAATGCGATTAAGACCCGGGTCCCGTTACCGTGGATAGCAGCTGGACGTGGGCCTTAATATGTGTCCCCAATTAATTCCAGCGTGCCATTCATAAGAGACAGGCCTGCCCTAGCCGGCAGACCGGGAGGAATAATGCAGGGGCCCGTTCAGGGGTTTCGTCGTGCCGGAGTGCTCATTCGTAGGGCTAGGTCGTTACCCCAATCAGTCGGGCAATGGCAGCGACCCCTGAGCCGGGGGCTATTGTAGTCGTCGGGGTCATGTTACGGCTGAATGCAGATCTTGTGGCAGGCGCGACATTGGATAATATCGAGCCCTGTTTCGAAATACGGATTTGATCGGTTTCGGATCGTCGTCTTCCCCCAACGTAACTTCACAGCAAGGGTCAGTATGGTTTGCAGGTCATTGACACAAATAGGCGTACTTCCAGGATAACCGTAGAATAATCTTTGAATTCTTTCCCTCATTTTCCAGGTGTTAGAAGTCGGTATGACGCTTTTAGTTTGTTTAGGATGCGGTACTAACAATTGAAATTTGTATCGCCTCAAGAGAATTAAATACAAAGACTGTTGGTGCTTACATGTTCGCACCCCATGTGCATTTTAAAGGGGGCTGGCTGGGAGCTGAGAGGAATGTTGGAGAATAATTATAACCAGACGCTCGAAAAGGGGACGTTGGGCTAGAACTACCCATCTAATATCTTAGGAATAGTCTCGACACCAGGTACACATAAAGCCAGGTTCAATACGAATAACTTGCTCATCAAATTCTGTACGTATGATTATTGTAACTCTTGGTTAAGACAGGGCTAGTCTCGTACGGCCCTGACGAAGAGCCATCTGAAAAGCACAAGGTCGTGTTACGTTGCCTAGAGCATGATCGCGACCCCCCTTAAAATATAATCCGGGGGACCGCACAGTGTGGAGAGACAATCCGACACAGTACCCTTACCTCAACATCCCGTCCGAGCTACATCTTATATTCCACATTTCATCAATACCCAACATCACCGCAGTCATCCCTCATGACGGCCCCTTTATCTTACCCCGCATTACGGTCGTGCACCACGAAAGATCAGCATGACAACCACACCACCCCTCCCCGCACCCCGCACCCTCCTGACATCACTCATCGACACTCTCGCTTCGGCACCGCTGGCACCGCCCGACCCAGCCCTCACTAACCCGCTGGGGCGCCTGCCCGCCCCGCACCGTGCGCTCCTGGCGACGCTGCACGCGCTCTATCCGTCGGTGCTTCTCCCGGCGCTGGACGTGCTGGATCGGCGGCTGGTCACAAGGGTCTTCGTCGACGGTGGCGGTGGCGGTGGTGGGGCCGGTGCTCCTACCGCTACAGTCTCGGCCGCGGTAGAGCGGGGGGGAGGCGTGGGGGCGGGAGTAGATGCGTCAGCAGGACCTGGGGCGAGTGGTAATGTAACGGTATCGGGGGTGGGTGCATCGGAGGCGACAGGGACAATGCCGGAAAGACGGCAAGTGGCTCCGGAAGCGGACCCCGTACCTTCTTCCCGGTCGCTAGCGGTGCCGGATGCGGAGGCCGCGGAAGCGGGGGCGGGGGCAGGACAGGACGGAGGTGGCGTTGACGGTCGCGGCGAAGATAAGCATTCCCCGCCGAACCGGCAACGCCTCGGATCGGAACCCACGTTCCACATCGTGCGCTCGGCGCAGCCGTCCCAGCCCTTCCGGCGACAGCATGGCCACCACCAATTCAACCCCAACGCCCGCCAGCGGACGTACGTCGTCCGCCTGCGCGCGTGGAGCTGCACGTGCGCCGCGTTCGCGTTCGCCTCGTATCCGTTCGAGGCGCCGCCGTCCCAGAACGCAGACCCGGGCCCGGCCCGGCAACGGGGACGGGTGGCGGGGGTGGACCGCTGCTACGCCATCGAGCCCGCCTCCTCGTCCTCCGGCTCCGGGCCGGGATCCGCCGCCCGGGACCCCGGCGACTCGGGCAGGGATGGGGACGGGCCGGAGTGGGAGTTCGGCGGGCTCGGCATCGACGGCAGAGGTGATGACGACGAGGGCGGTGCCGCCGCTGCCGGGATGGGGACGGCGACCGCGGCTGGTGTCCCCGCGTGCAAGCACCTCCTCGCCTGCGTCTTGGGGGAGCGGCTCGCCGGTTTGGGGTTGGGAGAGTACATGGACGAACGGCGGGGGGGTAGGGAGGAGGGGGCCGGGCTCGTCGGGGAGGCTTGATGCGCGGTGGTTGTGTCAAGGTGAGAGGTTGAGCGAGCGAGGCCAATTCGGCCGGGTCGGGGGGGGAGGGGAGGGGGAGGGGGTTGCGTCTGACCGGACGAGCTGAGGTGGACCGGGACTGGGATAAACTGGCGAAACGGGCGCTCGTACTTACACATTTGCCCTGAAGGCCGATCATCACGACGGGAAGGCTGAGGATGAGGAAGGGTCCATGAAGGTTACGCGTTTAATGAGTGACAGGAGTTACAGGTTTTCTTACGGGTATGGGATGGAAGCCGCGGCGAGAATACGAGTAAGTAGAAACCAAGCCATACACGGGACGGGTGAGGGAAGCAGGGAGGGCTTGCGGCTACTTTGACCGGCGAGGGTTGGCGAGTTGGCGGGATTATCCCGCATAGACAAGCGAGGTCGGCTAGGCGCGAGGAGTCCATCCGATTCTGTACCAGGCGCCTCATCGAGGTCTGTAGATTACTTGGTCACTACGAACCACGGCCTCTAAACCCGGCTTCCACCTCGGGTCGGGGGTATAATACACGAGGCATGCTTCCTTCGGCACGTAACTCTCTTTCCGATCACGGCCCACGCCGCCACCGCTCCCCGGCCCCGCTACTTCTTCTTTTCCTTCTCGCCCCCCTTGTCGGCCGCATCTCCGGAAGCGCCGTTGACACCGTTCTCCTTCTTGTCCTTGTCGTCCTTGTTCGTACCCGCGGCCGCTTCCTCCTTCTTGGCCTCCTTCTCCTCCTGCTGCTGCCGGTTCTGGATCTTGTTCTCGATCAGGTCGTGGAAGGCGGTGATGGCGCGGATCAGACTGCTGAGATAGATGGCCAGGAGCTGGTCGTTGGTCTTGACGCTCAGCGCGTGGGAGAGCTCGCTCGTGTTGCCGCTCTTCGCTTCGGCACCCGGCTTGGGCGTCGATAGGTTGGGCAGGAGGTTGAAGATGTCTTGCAGGTTGCCCAGGACGGCGTGGTTAACCGGCAGCTGGCCGTCTATGACCTTCTGGAGATAGGCTTGGATCTCCCGTAGCCGGAGATGCAACCCCTGCAGAGATTGCAGCTGGTTTGTGATGCGGGTGGATAGCGTGCCGATGGCCACGTCGCGGATGTCGCGGAGTAGGTGCTCGACGCCGATCTCCTCCGCCTCCTCCGCCTCTATGGTCGAGGGCGTGTGCACGAAGGTCTTGGAGGTCGTCGTGCCATCCTGTCACTCGTCAGTCATCTCGCCTCGACACGCCGCGCCGCCCCGCGACGGCCACGGGGCCATAGACTCACGTCCTTGATCTCCTCGACGGCGAAGTAGGCATCGGTGGGCACGCCGGACTCCTTCGGCTGGACGTCGATGATGACCAGCAGGGGGTTGGGCGTGTATCTCTTGAAGAGCTCGTTTATCTCGAGGTCGGAGGCGCGCAGCTTGGGGCCAGAGTGGTACCATCCTATTAACTTCTCGCGCGCGTTGACCTTCTTGAACATATCGTTCATGTTCTCGACGTAGTTGTGATCCAGGAACCAGACGGAAGGATCATCATTGTCCTCCTCGAAGGGAACTGCGAGATGGCGTAAGCATCCATGGCATCGTTGACCACGACGGTGCGACGACGGCGGGTGAGGCTAGAGAGGGGCCGGCTGCTCACCTGCGAAGCTGTTTGATACCCGTACGTTCTTGCCGTCGTTCTGGCCCAGCAACACGCCGACCACGCGCTTCCTCGTACCCTTGGCGGCGCGGTTGTAGTGATCTACGACGGAGAGGAGCACGAGGGGAGCGACGGTGACGTTTCTGCTGACGAACGACAGCGTCTCGGCCGTGGTGGCGGGCATGACGGCGGTTGGTTTTGTTTTTTGTAGGTCCCCTCTCAAGCTTTTCCGTCGCAGTTTCGGAGATAAACGAGTTCGCGGCGTGGGAGACTATCTGGCCAGTCGAAAGAGGAGACGAGATGGGATGGGACGGGGGATAATTTTGTGTTTGTTACGAGATGACGGACGATAAGCGATTTGGGGGATTTGGGAAGGCTGTCTATCAGTCGTAATGGTGAGGCTGCCTTCTTGCCATTCTTGGCCCCAGCTCAGCGGCCCTTCCCCTGCAGTGTCCCCCAAGGCCAAGCCACGTCCCCAGTGCGGATTACGGTAGCTTACATATACGATGGGCCGTCCCGCTATTTGAGGCTGGTAAGGCTGGTGAGCTATATAGGTGTGGCTAATGCCCCGTGGACCAGAAGTACTTGGACCGTACTCGGGGCCAGATGATGACGATAAGATAAGACGATCTGTGCTTCCGTATGTCCGTTGCTTTGTGCCTCCGGATCGAAGGTAGCGTCGTGTACGATGTACATCATCTCGGAACCCGCCCGACATTCCAGTTTACATTGGGGGGGGGGGGGGTATAAGAGCCGAAGAGATATATTCGAAATCACGATTCGGTGTAGGTAGCCCGAACTTGTCACAGAACTTTAACATTCACAGGGTGGATCCTATTCCGGAAACTCTTTTTCGAGGGGATGACGAATATTCCAAATATTCAAGTGGAGGCGTTCAGGCCTCGGCCCCCAGCGGAAGGGAAACTGGAAATGTGTCCCGGAGGAACATGTTGCCAGGCCGCCAAAGATCTCTTCGGACCGGACCTTACTCGGAGTGAAGGGCCTAGGTACATTGTGGAGAAACGGGGATGCCGAGCTTATGAATGTAAACGAATACCCGGCTTGGTAGGTAGGTACTTGAGTATGTAGAAATGTGCGTGGCTGTAAGGCACGCCAGCTGAACAAAGTAGACACATGGATAGCTTCAGAGCACACGCAGGTTCATCAGCGTACGCAGGTAGTGAAGATGTGTGTATGTTGGTTTATAGCAGGGGAGCTGGGACAAGCTGGGAAAAGCGTCCCGGACCCTCCAGGGCTGCTACGACCTCGGTGTAATTCTCCACATTATAGCGCACCGCAGCCACTGAGACGTGCCAATTCGAATTTTGCCCAGCGCATTAAATCCCGACCTCGCAAGCATTTGTCCGTAGCGCCATTACTCCTTGCAAGGCCAGGTAGCTCGAGGTAATAAGCAAAGCAGCCATCGCGCAAAAAGTGCTGTCGGCGCCGCTTCAACATCCTGGTTTATTCTTCAACCTCCAATTCTCCCAACCAGGCGAGCGGCCTTTTCTCCCCTCCTAACCCTCTTCTCGCTCCTCTCGTCCCCCCTCCTCCCGCTTCACCCGAATCGTTCATACCTCATCGAGCCATCGCCTTGTACGGACCCGGAGAACCCGAGCAAATCATCTCAAAATGGGTGTCATCGACGAGGAATTCAAGCGCCTGCAGGATGCCGTCACCGGACTCGAGGAGCGGGTGAGGCGCCTGGAACAGAGACAATCCGGCGACGCCGTGTCCAAGACGCCCGCGGATGCCCTGCGCATGATCCTGATAGGGCCTCCAGGTGCTGGTATGTCGCTTCTCATCCCGCCGTGGTTCCGAGGACCGGAAACTACGGTCGCGGCATGTGTCTCTACTGGGCCGAGACGACAAGGGCGTTCGACTAACGCGATTTGCACGATCTACAGGCAAGGGAACGCAGGCACCGAAGCTCAAGGAGAGGTTCTCGTGCTGCCACCTGGTATGTTGACATTCTCGGAAGAACATGTGAAGTAACTGAGGGCTGGGCTGCTGACGCTGGCGTGTCAAGGCCACCGGAGACATGCTTCGATCCCAAGTCGCCAAGAAGACGCCCCTGGGCAAGGAGGCCAAGAAGATCATGGATGCCGGCGGCCTGGTCAGCGACGAGATCGTCGTCGGCATGATCAAGGAGGAGCTCGAGAACAACAAGGAATGCAAGGGAGGGTATGGTTCTATGCCCCGTCTCCTCTCCCCCTCGTCTCCTCTCCCCCCCCTTCTCTATTTCTCCCCATCTCTCTTTCTCACCGCCTCCCTGTGATTGTCTCTGCGTCTATCTCCTAAAGCTAACCCGCGCCACAGCTTCATCCTCGATGGTTTCCCTCGTACCGTCAAGCAAGCCGAGGCCCTTGACAAGATGCTCGAGGACAAGAACCAGAAGTTGCAACACGCCGTGGAGCTTCAGATCGACGACGCGCTTCTGGTCGCGCGCATCACGGGTCGTCTCGTCCACCCGGCTTCGGGCCGAAGCTACCACAAGACCTTCAACCCCCCCAAGGAACCCATGAAGGACGACGTGACGGGGGAGCCGCTCGTGCAGCGGTCCGACGACAACGCCGACTCCCTCAAGAAGCGTCTCGTCACCTACCACGCTCAGACGGCGCCCGTCGTCGGCTACTACAAGACGACCGGCATCTGGAAGGGCATCGACGCCAGCCAGGAGCCCGGCCAGGTCTGGAAGAGCCTGCTGAGCGTCGTCGAGGGCCAGAAGCCGAAGAGCAGCATCCTCAGCAAGCTGACGGGCAACTAACCTCGTTGGCCGTCATCTAGGCTCGCTGCCCGGGCGTCTCCGACGGTCGACAGTGACCGGTGCACAACGCTGGTCATGCGATCGAGGGGCCCCAGCCAGGATAGTAGCGCCGAAGCCAAAGCCGAGTCGATCTCAATGGGGGTGCTGTGGCTAGCCTCTTGGGTATGCGAATCAACACTACTATCTCCGGAACGACTTGCTGATTCCGGGAAAGATTGACATTGACATTGACGCGACATGGTGGAAGGAAGGGGGGGGGGGGCGTG